>JBBPJW010000755.1:0-21713 GCA_038088935.1 Pulveroboletus aff. viridisquamosus
CATTGTCCATGACGTTGTGCTGAGTGTGTAAAACAGACGTACTTGTCGCCCCAACCTACGGTCGCTAATCCGACGAGCTCGCTGGCACCTAGTGTAGCGCCGACGCAACCGACGACTGCGGTTGTTACTGGCACCAGCGCCCCAGAAACTGGCACGGCGGGGGCTACGAGTGCGACAGGTGGTAACACGACCCTGCCTGTCCCTACACAGTCTGGCACCCCCACGAGCACCCCTTCGAGCAGTCCCTCTGGCGTCACTCCGGGAACGCCCTCGAGCAGTCCCTCTGGCGTTCCCTCGGCCATTCCCTCTGGCATACCTTCAGGCGTTCCCTCGGTCATTCCCTCGACCATTCCCTCTGGCATACCTTCAGCTATTCCCTCGGTCATTCCCTCGGCCATTCCCTCTGGCATACCTTCAGCTATTCCCTCGGGTACCAGTACACCTACGCCAACTGGTACCGTAGACTGTGACGGCGTTCAACAGTGGCAAGGTACCTTGGCAGTGAGTGTTCCCGAGCGACGAGTAATCCTTGGAATTGACGTTCGCATAAGTACACTGCCGGTGACCAGGTGATCTTCTACGGCCAATTGTTCACAGCTATACAATGGACGTATGACAATGTGCCATCTACACACCCGGACCAGTGGAGCCCCGAAGGCACTTGCACTCAACCGATAAACATCACGGCGAACTGTACTGGTGTGCCTGCATGGCAGAGTACCGTTGCATATACCACCGGGAACGAAGTCACCTATAACGGTCAACTGTGGAGTGCGGTGCAGTGGACCGAGTCCAACGCCCCTGGAGATGCGTCTGGCTCCTGGAAGGACGAGGGCGCGTGTGCGTGAATGAATTAGACATTTACCCCGTCTTCGCAATCGAACTCTTTGTGATGTGCTTCTGTGTTACTATTAGTGCTGAATGGACGCTAGTTTGCGTGACTTGCACGGTGGATCTGTGCACAGCTGGTCAGTGTTCAGAAAGCGAGCCCACCTCTTCTCTACTTTCGGGAACAGAGACGGTAGGAACACTGCGGAAGATGGAGACCCAAATAGCAACCGGTGCGCGGGGATGCCGGTTGGCCACATTTGCCTGGCTGCGCTGGGCTGACGGCGTCTTAGTCAATAGAACTCGATACGAACGAGCGTATTTGTGGACCAGCCGGCTCGACGGGTGTCTTCTGCGGACGGAGGACGGTGTGGCCGCTATTTATTCGCGCGAGCAGAGCCACCTGCGCCCCCCCCTCAGCCAAGCGCCCGCCTCCCCTCCAGCACGACCTCCAGTGGCCAGTAACCGCCATACACAGCTTCCCGCTGTCTCCCAGCCTCTTCAGTGTGAGTCCCCGTTCGTTTGCAAGTATGATTCCGATCAACGCTCACTGGCGCAGCGTCGTTGCCAATCAGCGCACGCCCTACCACCGGACTCTCTCGTCCATGACCTCACAAACCGTTCAAGGATGGCATCCGAATCCACAGCTCATGCAGCCACAACACCAAGCACCACCACCCCAGGGGTGGACGGGCAGCTGGCCGCCTGGTGGCAACGTCACTTTTCCACCAGGCTATCCAGGACCACCCCCCATGCCTGGTGGTACAGCAGCGCACTCACGCTGGAATGCCGGATACTGGCAGTATAACCCACAGGCGAACGTGCAAAATCCACAGCAACCGTGGGCACCCGGCATGGGCTGGTTTCCACCCAACTTCAATCCTTACAAGCGTGTGCCGAAACCACCCTCACCGAGCTATTGGAATACGAAGTTGTCGGATAATGGGTTAGGTCTCGAAGGGATGGTCAAGAGGTACGTCGTGGGCTTGTTGACTGTGGTCATTCGGTACCTGGACCAGGGCAGATTTGTACGCTGACGAGGGTCACACCGCCATTGTTTTCCATGTTTTCAGGAGAGATCCAACAGAGTACGAGGGTGACGAGCCACGCACGCCGTGGATATGGAACCCGCCTAGTTTGCGCGAAAGTGGGGATCGCGCGACCCCCACGCGAGATTTCAACGTGCGCAAACCTGGATCGATGGATAACAGCATCCACAATGTGCCTACACCCACGCGGGAACATGGTCAGAGCAGTAGAGGGCCGTCACAGGACGGTGTGAGCGCTCAGGTGCACAATCAGACGCCGGAAAGACGGTCCTCTTCGCAGGCCAACTACTTTTACCCACCCCAAAATAATTCTGTTACTCCTACCGGACCAACAAGACAGAGCTCTGACTCGGAAATCAGATATAACCATGGTGGAAGTGGCTTCGCTGGCCCATCCGCTCCAAGTCAACGTTCCACCAGTACGGATCCTCGGCTCAGTAGGTCCCGCTCGCAGCCTCCCGCTCTGAGCGAGGTACCGCCATATCCACCACCTACACCGACGATCAGCCGTTCTGCCTCAGCACAGCAAGCCCTGTTCACGCAAGAACCCGAGACATTCACATCGAAAGGAGACCTCCATCCAACGTTCTCTTCAAATATTGTCCGCACGCCAATCCACTACCAGCAACCTCGTCGTAGCATTGACGAGCCACATTCCACCCACCGCTCGCGATCGCCGTCTTCTGTGGGTCACTCTTCGTCGTCTTCACATGCACCGCCTGTTTCCAATCCTCTGACAAGACACTCCACGGTGCCCGACACGTCTTCATCCGCACGAGATGTGTACGCCACTTTCACAGAGGACCTGACCAACTCTCTGAACGCGAGCTCGTCTTCCCGTTCCCGGTCCTCTGGCCCACTTTCGCGCAGCCGCACCGAACCTATCGTCGCCAACCTGACTACGATACACGAGTCCTCGTCCGCCCTGTCGAGCGGTGAGATGTTCCTGGCGCCGCTGCGTGACCCGCCCAGCTCAGGTTCGACGGAATCGTCGCCGGATCCGTCCCCACGTCGGAGGGACAAGGGAAGACGTACGTCGCCCTACACGAGCGATGCACGCGACCCCCATACGCCCGAGCCGTCCCCACTGTACCGCGATCGCCATCCGTCGCCGTATGCCCCGAGCCGACAACACGGACATTCCTATTCGCACTCCCGCCCCAGTTCCCATTCTGCCTCGCCCACTTCGCCCTCGCCCACCTCGCCTCATGCGCGTGTGCGTGACCCATATACCGTCGCCCAGGGCAGCGGTGCCAGCAACAGCAACGCCAACACCAGTACGACCGTACCTGCCCCCGGACACCGACGGGGCGACAACCCACTGCCCCCGCCCCCCGTCGAGCGTGCGTCGGCAGAGCCGTCGCGACCGCTGGTGCAGGAGCCGTCGCCGTCGCGATACATGCGCAAGGTGCGCGCGGGGTTCTGGAACCGACGCGGCGACCATCTCACATCGAGCATGTACGTCGTGTACGCCCCGCACGACCGTGCGTACCCGGAGGACCTCCGCGACTATCCGGACGAGCGAGACGGGTACCGGGACCCGTATGGGACGTTCGTGCCATGGCGGGAACGACCCGAGTTGCCCACGTCGTTGCCATATCGTGGGAGACCGCCCACACAGCCTTATGATAGTGTGGGTGTTTTTTTTTTTAAAACTTGTCACTCGTCTGCGTTGGCGTGGTGCTCATGGGTCGCGTTTCGTCTAGTTTGTGGTGTATACATACCTCCAGTGAGGCTGGAGTGTTGTTCCCGGATCCAAATGTCGTCAACATGTATTTATCTGAACGCATATCTATGTACAAATGGAGGACATGGAAGTCGTCGCAAAGGAGTATATTTTCCCAGATAGGAAGGGAATGAGGAATAGATCACATAAGTAGCACATAAATAAGTAACAGTAAAAGTTGATACACAGACAAGGTACTGTTACTGCAAGCCGAGTCGTACAAACATCATACAGAAAGGACGAAACCCACGGGAGTACAAAGGCAGAGTGAGAAAGATGGCACGAACGTCTAGCAAGTAAGGTGGAGAGAGAGAGAGAAAAAAAAAAAAAAAAAAAAAAAAAAAAAAAAGAGGTAGATTAAAGTCCAATATTGCCATGTTGGACACGCATGTGGTGATAGATACCCTCACCTCTCGGAAACGTCGCCAGACACTCCCAGCAGATGTGCGTCTGGCAGCGCGAGCAGGTCATGTGGTTGCATCCCTCACTGCGCTCGATGGGTGCTTTACAGCCCGGACAGCTCTTGACATCGTGGTTCGACGTCCACTCGTGGAAGAGCTTGTCGTCGGCAACGTTGCGCTCCTCGCACGTCATCTCATCGTGGTACTCTATCCGGCACGAGGGACAGATACGAACGAGACACGAAGGGCATTGCAAGACAGCGTTCGGTGGAGCCGAGCGATATACCTGCGTGCAGTCCGGGGTGGGACAATGATGGAACTCCTCTGGTCGGCTGTGAACATACACCCAGAAAGCGGCTTCGATGACGGCGTTAAAATCCCCTGTAGACAACAACTTCCGTGATAGGCCAAGAGGGATGCGTTGTGTGCATGCAGCGTCGTTCCCAAGGCACCTCAGCGGGAACGTCTTGTTCTCCACCGCCGAGGTCAAATAACCGATGAGACAGGTACGACACCACTGGTGACCGCATGCAAGTGACACCGGTACGACCGCTTCACCGAAGCACACAGGACAAACGGCATCCGATGTGCTGACCTCATCGTTTTGCCGGCCTTGCACCTCCTGGACCGCCTTGCAGGCAGTCCGAAACGCCAAATCATTGCCTCTTATGACAAGGACACGTTCACCAATATCCAAGATACAGTTTTCCGCACCAAGGAGTTCCTGCAGGGTAGACAACTCGGCACTGCAAAAGACACGCACAAGTTTTCCGGATAACGGAATCTTCCAGAATTGCTGTGCCTTGAGCTCCTCGACTTTGCGAACGATATCTTGGCGAGCACGATGCCTCATCACGATGGGGCCCCACAGCGATACTACTCGTCTCTTGACTTGTATCTGTATCTGGACTCCGGGGTATCGGGCCTGCAGCTCAGCGATGTAGACATGGCCAGCCTTGGCGACAAGAAAATCATCCCATATAGGTTTCTTGTCGAGTGTGACAGTTTCGCCGTGCAACAATTGCTCGAACTCGTATTTGAGGCTGCTCAGCAGCTCAGGCTGATCACTGTGTAGCCGGATATGTACTGGAAATTCGTCTTCGGCATTTTCTTTGACTTTTTCTCTAATAGTGACGCGGGGGCCGTATCTGCGTTGCCAGGACCAACGCAACCATCCAATGTCTTCCCGCATCTTCTTGTAACTTGCTGTGCTCAACGTATGGGAGAGACTGACGATGTGGCGGCAGGAGAGAATTGTATGTCCGATGACTTTGGGACGGCGGCGGTCCAAGTCGTCTTGAGCAGCACGGGCTTCGGCGGGAGATGTGAAATGAACCCAGGCCTTGACCAACCCGTCCTTGTAGGGAGCAGGGATAATATCAAACCCGGTAACTGTGCCATATTCTTCTAGTCTAAAGCGGAGATAGCGGACCGCTTTATCGAGTGACTGGTAATTTGGACGGCCCAACATAACCGAGTTTGAGTTGGCGAACTTGCGCAAACTGACTTCGTTCGCGCTGGCGGGCAGGTGATTGATGATGACGTTATACGCGCCGACACAGGGTAGCCCTTCGTATAATTGAGCGGACACAACCAAGTATTCCATCAAGAATCCATTTAGCGAGTCGATGGCGGATTTTGCCTCCTGCAATGTATCGTAGCCGACGTAACCAACTCTCGAGGGACTCTCCCACACGAGCTGGACATCCGTATCTGAAAGAACCGTGTTGCCACGCTTCGAATTGTTGATCGCCAGCTTCGCGCTGACCGTTCTTCCGGAGAGTTCAATCCCATTGAAATCCGCGACGGCTTTGAGCGCATCCGCCGTAGAGGCGAACAGAACCTTGATAGTAACGGGTTTTCCAGACGAGTCCGGGCGAGGGCAATTAACGATGTCCACTTTGTACGACGCAAGTAGTCCATCCAGCTCCGCAGAGGTGACAGTGCTGGCTACATTCCCGAGATGTACCCACCGGCTCTCGAAGCCAGTCACCACGTCTCGAACCTCGAATCCACCATCGAACTGCACCTTGATGTGATCCGATATCGTGGTAGCGTACAATGGCTCGAGTCTCGGCGGCGGCTCATCACTTCTCGGTGGCGACGGTGGCTGCGGCTGCAATGTACTGGTGGACTAGCGGGACAGCTTAATATGGGGACTCAATTCACTTTAAGGATTTCTTACCCGACCAGGCCGTGGAGGATGGTTAAATCTGCACGGAACCTTGTAGCATGATAAACCCCTCATCCATCTCCAACAGATCCCGCGAGGTAATGATTTGCGATACTGTGAACCCGTGTTCGGAACATTCGAACCGGTGGAGTCAATGGACTGTCGTGGCATTTCACATCAAAACCACGCGTTATGGCCAGCAGAGTCGGGGGACTCACAGTAAAAGTAGTGTCACTAAAAAGGACGGAGGATCCGCCTGACAGGTCTTCGGACAAGGAACTGGACGTAGATACTGGCGAATGGGGAACATCTTGACTGGCGGGCAGCCTAACAGCATCAAGAGGGGTTCGGTCAGCTAACGGTGGCGAAATCACTCGATTTGAAGCGACGGGGCCATTGCATCGCTCAACCGCGGAGTTTGACTCCACTTGGTTAAGATGGCGCTCTCTGTTGACAGGTTTCTATCCAAAAGTTAAAGATGAACGAAATGACAGTTTAACATATTTGTCGCTTACGGTCGAAGCATGAGGACGATCATTGTGTCTTGTCGTGCGATTGCGTGGTCTCGACAAGCCAGGTGGGGGCGGTAACTTCACATTGAGTCCTTCAACAGGGATAGCCACATTGCCTCCATTCGTCGGGCTGCACGAGACGACTTCTAGTGCGCGAGATGGTTCGTTTTCTTTGACAGAACCGGAAGACATCGTCCTGGACAGGGCGTTTTTCTATGGCAGGATCGGAACACAGACGGATAAAATGCGAGATGAGTCACCAGTCGTCCGTAGCCGAATGTGACACCTACTCGAGACAATGGCGCGGGGATATCCGGAGAAGTGGTGGGGGGCTGCATCTGCAGTCCTGTAAAAACTTGCTGCATTAGTTGTGCGTTAAGGTAGTCGTTGTTGCGGCACGTTGGAGCCGCAGCGATACAGGGGTCGATAGCGGGAGGACGTGGTCTAACAAAACTTGACGATGAAACCCACGGTAAGGCACCACGAAAACTCACTCAGGTGCTACTCCAGAATCGAGTTGTCTGTTTTGAAATAGGGGAGGTGCTTGGTGGGGGAACCAGTTGTCTCGGCGGATGACATTCCTCCGACCGTGTGTGTAGAGCTGATGTATATGATACGTGAGTCAGAGGCAAGCTCGCCATAAACGCCTGACCTCTGCAAACCTGGGCTTGTTGGTTCCATCCTGACTAGGGATGGACTTGGGCTGTGGTAGGTCGCCATGTTGGTCTGGATGTCGTTGTAGCTTTCCCACGGCGATGGTAGAATCCAGGGGAGGGCATGTGATAGCGTTGGGTTGCGGGAAGGCCTGGTTCAGCTCCACTGGCGAGGCGAGAAGAGCGAACTGGTTGAAGTTTCTTTGTCCAGCGCAAGTCATTGTGTATCGGGGACGCTGAAACAAAGGAGGGCGACTCTGGGCACGACGCTCACAGCGGCAGTCACAACTTGAAGGGTTTTCGACCGCAATCTGTCCGTCTTAAAATGGCATATAAACACCGTCAAGCAACCCCTCACAACTTCTGACAGTCGTCCATGCAAAATGACATCAAAACACAACGACGCATCTATACGACGGCACAGGACAAGCGTCTACTGAATACAACGACTTTATCAAGGAAAGCGAGGTCCGTCGACGAGCAGAGGTGCCACAACAGAGATTCCACCGGCGCGAGGCCCGTCTCTGAGCGGAAGGTGATGGAGGGCAGTATCAACGCCACCCAGCGTCCTCGCTTGGTCGACAGAGTCGATCCGGTATCCGGGAGTATCGAGGGCGAAACGTTCGCTGGGACAGCCACGTACTCGGTCTCACTCGTCGCTGGACGAATGGTTTTTCCGAAATAGTCTGCGCAAGAGCCTCCCGGTCGTCCGACGCTACTGGGCGGGCAAAGGGTGGCCACCCCCTGGCGCTGACAAGTATGAAAGCACTCTGGGCAAGAGATCAGGCAAGGCATCTTTATGAAACGTTCCCGTTACCACGAGTAGTGAAGCAAGGAAACGCGTGCCGTGCCAGAGAGTACAGACAAGACGGAAAGTGAGATGCAGCGAGTGAGAGTTGATCATAGAGTCAACCAAGGGTATCCCTATGTTCGCAGAGAGAAGCCCAAGGGAGGCGCAAGAAGATTGAAACACCAACCAGGGAAAAGCTGGAGTAAGGAGATGAGCACAGCCTTGAGCCACTCCACACTCGGAGCTCGGTCTAGGCTTTCCTTCAGTGCAGATGCTGTCCGATTAATCGACGCAATCTCGGCATGAGCTGTCTGAGAAAGTAAATGAAAGGTGTCGACGAGATGGGCCATCGAAACCGTCGTGTCACTCTGGATAGCTTGGGCGGTTTTTGCCTCTGCAAGCGAAGCTCCAAGCAATTTCGACGAATCCTCTACGACACCTATGAGCTGCCCTAGAGACTGGGAATAACGTCACATCATGGCAGAAACCGAAAGGAAACACCGTTCTGACGTTTTGCATTGCGGAAAGGCCGTCATCCAGTAATCCTAGTCGACGTTCTAGGTGCGCCTGGAGAAAATGTCAGGCCCTCGGAACATCTTCAAGGTGGTTACACACGGCTACGTCTAGGTTTCGGAGACTTTCGTCCTTAATCAAGGCTAGCGCTGTGCTTAGTTCAAACGCAATGGAAGACTGGACGGCGGGAAGAAGCCCGAGGAGATGATCGGAGTGCTAGGTAATTGCAAATCGTGAACGGTCTGCGGACGGCGAATGTTTGGAACACAGACGTCGCGTTGCGCGTTCTCAAGCACGCTATAGAACTAGGAATGATTAGCCGCACACCGCGCACAAACGTCTATGGGAATGCAAAACTTTGATACTTTTGTCATGACCTCTCCAAGATTGATGCGATTCGTGTCTTCGATCTTCTGGATCACATTCTGCACTTCTATTAGAACCTGGAGGGAGTCAATATTGGCAGGAATACGAGAGATTGTGTACCAATCGCGAGTTGTCGAGGATGGTGGTGGCTAGCACATCCGAGGTGTCTCTCATTCCATCAGACGCCATGCGCAGAGCCTCTAGCACGTTACGCATGTCCTATACGAGATTCGTTGTGACGGACAGTCCTCATTTTGTGAAGGTGACGATCATCTCACACCTCTGTGGTTCTTTCCCATAGCTGATACGTCACCTGGGAGCTTTTCTCTCGCTCCGTCAAAAACCGAACGAAGATCGCCTTCTCGTGCGTGATATTCCTATAAATATCGTTCGCGGTGTCTGCGCATTCATGTCATGAAGTGATGGTATGCGATAACGGAGTGTAAGCGGCGTTACCGATGTCAATCCACCTTCGGAATGTAAAGCAGAGCTGGGCTGGTGGCGACCATCAGACGAGCGACCTCGTGGGCGGCACGTTTCAACGTACGAATTTCACGGAGGTAACCAGAATAGCTCGACCAAAACTGAGCACTTCGAGAGAGGGCACTGTCAAGGGACGTTGGAGCATGACCCGTTGACCAAGGATGCTTGCATACTCTACACATCGGGCTTGTCCCTGGATGGTTGGTAGAGAAGGTTTCTGACGGACGTCTGCATAGGCAGCGCACTCCATCGGTGGTAAATAGTGCCGTGCGGTGGCAAGTTCACACATGGTCATGCGAATGGCAGCTTATATGCGCGATGAGATAGCACAAAGGCCGGAGGGAAGACGATACGAGTACCGTGTATGCGCTCCTGCTCGTCCATGCGGGATTCATCACAACGGGCTTTGACCAAGGCGATGGCATCCTGGAAGCAATCTGGTTTCCTCCGGTAGGACTGGAGGGCGTCTTTTGACGATAAGAGATACGTGATGCGAGCGGTGTTTCGAAATACCTTTGCTCATGAAGAGGGCATCTCTCCCCGGCTGCGACAGTTCGGCTCCGCGTCGCCGTGTTAGCTACAGGTCGCACAATAATGAATCAATGTTACCATCAAAGATGTTTGGAAGAGAGTCTTCTGCCATCCGCGGTGGAGGGTCCGGCGGTGTTTGGTGGGTGGACCAGGACCACGCCAAGCAGCAGGTGATGGGATTGGCAACGGAGAGTATGAGCATGTACCGCAACATTCCGGCGTCGGTCAGCGCTATTTGTTGCACCACGGCGGGTAAAAAGGACGGTGATGAGGTTTGAGAGAGGACACGTGCCAGAGGAGGGGAGGGGGCGTGCAGAAGCGGCGTGACTTTCGGTGACCGGACTGCAAACGAAGCACGATCACTGATTGGCTACAGAAATCTCCATTTGCCAACGATTCCTCGACGTCGCCCATCATCGGTCTCCACAGATAAGGGAGGGAGATAGGGCGAGGTGGGGTTAGGATTCACGATCCATCTGGGCGCGCAGTAGGCAAGATACGATTGTCATGGTCACACGGGTGGCAACGGGAGATGGGATGAGCTGTCGCTCTGGTCATGGGCGTCCAGCGGTTCTCACAGTCGTACGAGAGGCGAGCGTAGGGTTCGGGATTTGCCGAAGTCAAGCAGGCGGGCACGCGGTGCAGATGAGGGTACGACCGCGTTGCTCGAAAAGGGGGGGGCGACGCGCTCCGCAGTAGCGTCCAGGATGAGTCATCGATGGACTCGGGGACTGAGGGGACACGGCCAATGCGTTGGAATCGTCACGACAGCTCGCGTCACCGGGCTGACAGCGGGATGATCTGGATAAAAGACGCCAACTCCACTCGTTTGATATGATCTGTAGTAACAAGGAGCAGCCACGGGGATGGAACGCGCATTTTCTCTCGTCTGGTGCGCCGAGTCCGTTTCATGTGTCGATCGGCCGTGTGCTGGGGACGCGGTGTCCCGATGCGTCCCTCCCCACGCTCTCGGACGGCGGGTCATCGGACACCCGAACGAGTCCGCCCAGTCAGGTGTTCCGCGTAGTAGAACACTGGAGGATGCTCTCGTCACGGCGTGCGCTGGCAGGTCCACATCACCGGCCTGAACTCGACCCGCACCAGTCGCGCGACTTCTGGCTGGCACGCCTTCGCCCTGCGATACAAGCACATGGAGCTCGTCGTTTCGGCTCCGGGGTGCTTCACTCTCATTTGCTGGTGCGCTGGAGCCCATACCTCAGATCACCCACCCCCCCCCGCGCCAGTGGCCGGTCCTCCAAAATGCTCCGGCGGTGGGAATGCCTCACACTACCCTCTGGTCACAGCAGACGTGATAGCCTCATTCCCGCATCATAGCGATGGGATAATTTGTAAATCTGAAAAGCGTCCGAAGTCCCCGAGGCGTCTCCCTCGGATCCCTAAGCGACCGCTCGGCGGTCTCCGTCCATGTCGTCCAACGTTCGTACCACGGACCAGCCCAGCGCGTCTGCAGGCGTCGGTTTCCTCGGGTCAGCCGGACGCATGCCCTCAGTGGGTGGTGGCGGCCATGCGTCGTTTGCGTGAAACTTTCGCGGGTGGACGCTGCTGGCAGGCTTCCGACTTCCACCGTCCACGGCTTTCCTTGCTTCGTCGGCTGGGATCTGAAACAGGGCAGATGCCGGAATCGGGCGGAGTCCAGTCAACGTGGCACCAGCGCTTAGACTGATTGACTTTGGCACCAGGCGATCTGTTCTGTGGACATGGATACGCGTCAAATTCGTTGCCTCTGCACAAAACGGACACTCAACGTCCTCCACGGTCGGATCAATCATCGATGCACAACGTTGCACGTGGGTCGAGCATGGCCAGACGGACGCCTCGTCTCGTCTCGATCCTATTGACTATTGATGTCATCGTACTTATTACGAGCTAGTAATGGCTACGGATGATAATACACTGAAAGGGTCAGCAGAGGCACTCGTCATTAAAGGCTTGTCGTCCGTCAATGGATACGTAAATCGTTCTGGGTCGTACAGTAGCGGGTGTCAGAGCGTAAGAGCAAAAGTGGCGCACAGACGAGAAAAAAAAAAAAAAAAAAAAAAAAAAGTGCGAGAAAGAGAAAGGAATCACATAGTTCAACGACGGTCCTCGTTTCGCGCTTTTCGAACACTGAGTGCACCGGCAGCCAGCTTCTGCTCCCAGAGCATGTGCCCCTCCCCCTCTATCCACTCCCCCGTCATGGGCTCTCTCTCAAAGTCTCCGTCCCGGTACCCGTAGCGCTGCTGTAACAGCCGCAGCAGCGGATTTCGCAACGCGGGATCCATCCGCACGCTTTCCCCCGGATGGTAGCTTCCCACTCCATGGCGGGACAGGCTCTCTTCGAAGAGCGCTTCTTCATACGTGCACCCGCAGTTTAGACAGCCTGGCGGTGCCATCCGAGGCGGGTATGCGCGGCGTTCGCGTCGCGAGTCATGCCACGAACAGAGAGCATTCCCAGCGCGGTTCAGGGAGCAAAAGAGCCGTACGCGCGCATCAGTGCGTGCCTTCCATGACATGTGGATGGACGACGGCGTGGGTGTGTTTTGGACGGGAAGGGAGCAGAGCACAGAGTGTTTCGAGTGGCTCATCGGGGAATCAGTGGGACTCCCCCGAGCAAGCTCACTCTCGAGTTCTTTGATGCGGAGTCGACTGTGGTCGTTCACGAGTTCGAGCTCCCGCACTTTCTTCCGCAGAATCTTGATCTCCTCCTCCATCGAGTCTGGAGAGGTCAGAGGGTGAGGAGTTGCCGAATGATTCACATAAGCGCGAGGATTGGGACCCTGGATGAGATGATGGGGGTACGCGAGATCTGACTGCGCAGACGACTGCCGCTGATGGATTGGCGATGTGCGATATGGGTGGAAAGAGTGGTGTGGGGCAGAGTTCCTCAGCTGGGGAGGAATGTCCAGTTCGCCAATAGCACCAGAGAGACTGGATGTGACGCTCATGCCGGAGACATAGGCACTCTGAAGAGGATAAGGGGCGGTCATGGGGCGAAATCCGTTCATTTGTCCGAGTCTTCACGACAATTTGTACGGCGTACCATTGCTAGGCCCATCACTGAGTGATGTGCCCGCATCAACCCAGCGACGCCTTGTCAGTGCGCACAGCCTGCGGTAGCCGAGGCACGAGGCAACGTAAGATCCACGTCACAGGTGTCACCGTTTCGGGAGCAGACGTTACATGGGTTTATCCCTTCCCGCTACCCGGGGTCACCATAGACCCCGAACGCAGGATCTCATCGGAACATACCCTCTAGAACCGTTCATCTAAAGATAGACGGCAGAAACAGGAACTCCGGGGTTGAGACTGTCTCGAGGACGCTTGTATCATGAAACGTGCGTGTCCAATGACAGCCAGATCCTATGACAACCGCATCTCCACACCGCCGCGGAGGAATGGAGACGTGTAGTAGTAGCCCATACATTTTTAACGTCGGTCAGACTTGCTGTACGAATGGACATCGCGCCAAGGCTTTCCCTGGACAGGTGTGCTGTTGCTTGGGTCATCACCCAAAACAGACGCTCAGGAAGAGACGGGCGAACCTAGGTCCCTCTGGTATCTCAATCTCACCTGTCTTCGCGTCTATGGTGATCGATCTTGTGATCTCCACAGCAGGCCGACCGGCACATCTGGGACCGGGGCGCCTTCAGCTTTTGGATGCGGGAGACAAGACTGCTGACCCACATTCGAAAGAGTCGCGAGAACGGAAAGCAGTGAACGCGGGTCTCCCCACTCGAGGCTTTCTTGGGCTCGCACGAATACTGGACTAAAGGACGCCCCGGCCGGAAGTTGTAGAGTATGACATTTTGTGGCCATAAGAGACACACCTATTTCGAGTAGCTGGCACTTGGACCGAGGTGCCGAGGCACGTTCTTGGGATTGTTGGCACATGGGCGGGAGACAGACTTGGGGATCCTTGACTCAGTCACTGTTCGCCACTCGCTGGAGTGGTACGGCACCGTTGCAGTTGCACAGTGGACTCGGGTCAAGGCTCTTCGGACGCTCACAAGGCGGAGTGCTTGATTTCCCACGGAAGGCCACGTGGGGCATCAGATAAAAGTGGCATCGAATCGGCTGAAATTTCGGTTCGTGTTACTTTTTTTTACCCTCACCGTCTCCCCAAGAACACGCAAAGAACATGGTCTACAAAGTCGCAGGTATGCAACGAACTCTATCCGCGATGAGTGGATAACCGACGCACACTCTTCAGACATCTCTCTTGCTGCTTTTGGTCGCAAGGAAATTGAGATCGCCGAGGTAATCCAGCCCTTGCTTTGCGCTAGTCGTCGTTTACATGGCCTGCAGCACGAAATGCCGGGACTTATGTACATGCGGGCCAAGGTAATGCATCGCGAGTGTCGTGGGCTGTCCAGTATCCCTTATGCTGTATATACAGTATGGTGCTTCCCGGCCGTTGACGGGTGCCCGCATTGCAGGATGCCTTCACATGTATGGCCAGATTTCCTATACTACTCATCTTCTGATCTTTGGTGCTCTCTATAGGACGATCCAGACGGCTGTCTTGATCGAAACTCTCACTGCCTTGGGTGCCGAGGTTACCTGGTCATCTTGTGTGAGTCTCTTCGCCGTGTTGAGTCTCTTCGTCCCTGATGCTTTGTTTAGAATATCTTTTCCACACAAGACCATGCCGCCGCTGCGTGAGTGAAATCATGTCATCAGTTTATATAGCATACAACCAGGTATTCCTAGCATTGCCGCTACAGGTGTTCCTGTGTTTGCTTGGAAGGGCGAGACGGAGGAGGAGTATTCCTGGTGCATTGAGCAAACTCTCGCTGCTTTCCCTGGTGGCAAGAGCCTGAACATGATCTTGGACGATGGTGGTGATCTCACCACCCTTGTTCACGAGAAATTTCCTCAATACTTGAAGGGTAGGCATCCTTGTGATCTACCGGAAATCAGTCAACTTTATGCGCTATCCAGACATTTGGGGTCTTTCTGAGGAAACGACTACTGGCGTCCATCATCTTTACAAGGCTTTCCGTGACGGCAAGCTCAAGGTCCCTGCCATCAACGTCAACGACTCCGTCACCAAGTCCAAGTTCGACAACTACTACGGATGTCGGGAATCTCTCGTTGATGGTATCAAGCGCGCCACGGACGTCATGCTTGCCGGAAAAGTTGCTGTCGTTGCAGGCTTCGGTGATGTTGGCAAGGGCGTGAGTTGTCTCGATATGAGCTGCATGTTGTTGGTCTGATTGGCTGTTGCAGTGTGCCGAATCTCTTCGCTCTTATGGTGCTCGTGTATTGGTCACCGAAATCGATCCCATCAATGCTTTGCAGGCTGCCATGGCTGGTTATGAAGTCACCACTATGGAGGATGCCGCTCCTCGTGCCAATATTTTTGTAACGACCACCGGTAACCGTGATATCATTACTGCTAAGCATTTCTTGGTAATGCCCGAGGACGCTATCGTCAGCAAGTGGGTGCTCTCGTGCTCTTGGTGTAGGCAAATTTGCTAAAATTACCCTAGTATTGGACATTTTGATGTCGAAATTGACGTCGCATGGCTGAAGGCAAACGCAAGAGATGCCGTGAACGTCAAGCCCCAGGTTGACCGCTATACGACCCCTTCTGGTCGTCATGTCATCCTACTCGCTGAGGGTCGTCTTGTCAACTTGGGGTAGGTCACTGGTAATGCCAGCAAGTGTTCCGTACTTATGGATGATCGACAGGTGTGCTACTGGACATCCTTCGTTCGTGATGTCTTGCTCGTTCACCAACCAGGTCTTGGCTCAGATTGCTTTGTGGACGAACCCTGGCAAGTTTGCTCTTGGGGTACACATGCTGCCAAAGGAACTCGATGAGGAAGTTGCCCGCGCCCACCTTGAGCAATTAAATGTCAAGTTGACCACGCTCTCGGCCGAGCAATCCAAGTACCTTGATATTCCTATTCCGGGCCCATACAAGGCCTCACACTATAGGTGAGGCAAGGGTTTATTCATTGGCAATCGCTCATCTAGGCGAAAAAAAGGTACTGAACACGTCATGTTGCATGATGGCCTCAACGTGCCCTCGCTGATATGAGAGGAACGGGACCTTCAACGTCCCATGGGGTTGAGATGTAATGTATTGAAGAGTCTTGCACGCTCCTTGGAAGGCAGACGACGATGGCGGGTTCACAACCTGGTTCACGTCCGGGATCGATACATTATTTGGAGAGGTGGCGATATGTTGGAGCTACGGGCCTCAACGTGCTCGTCCGTGTTGATGTATGTCGATACGAATGCAGGGGAAAATATTGACGTGGGGCAAGGTCAACATGTGCTGTGTGATTTGGTTGCAGGTGGATGTCTGGTCGGCCACTCGGGGTAGCTGGGAAGACTCCCACAAAGATGTTTTACCCAGGGTGGTAGTGGCGTGGGAGCGACTCGGATCGCGGCGCTGTGATATTTAGATACGAAAGTGGTGATTATGTAATATCATCGTGAGCTGGAAGGGGTGCGGAGTGCGACGGTGACTGACGCTGCTTCCGAATGGTCTCGTCCGCTCGCAACCCGAACGAATCCTACGCTCAGCGTGCAAAAAAGGCGAGTGCGTCTTCCACCCCGCGAACGACACAACAAAAACAGCAACAATCCACCTCTCATACTGTCTCCACCCTCTCGTCCTCCCTAAAGCCCCCACGGGTCAATGTCTGGGCGGAACGCATCAGGGAACAGAAGGCGCACGCTGCGTCTCAGCCCGCCCAGATGCCTCGTCAGCGCGCAGTCTCTTCACCTCAGCTATCCCGTGATAGCGCGATCTCACCTCGATCGCCGGCGCCAGACCTCGCCGCACGGCTCGCCATCCTCGATCAGCAGGACGAGCACGACCCCTTCGTCGTCCGCGTCCCGCCCCATCTCTCCCGTCGGTCCTCCTCCAGCACCAATCCCGTTCCCACCGCCGACCCCAGTGCATGGCCCCATCTCCCACCCGCAGACCCACCTAGCACTGCCTCCTCTGCCAGCCGTGACTCCCCCTTCTTCTCCGTCCCGCCCTCCAGGCAGAGTATGTGTTTGCCCTTGTTTGCCCTATGACACCTGTCGCCTTACTGTCTGCCGTTAGATAGCACCGCATCTGTTCGCCAATATGCCTACTCCTCGTCCAGCTCCGTGCGCTTGTCCCGCGTGCAGAGCTCTTTTTCTCACTATTCTCACTCCACCTCCCAGTCCAGAGCTCAGAGTAGATCGGGCAGCTCAGCTTCCAGTCCACGTTTGCAGATCCGTGGTCGCACGTCGCCACAAGACGATCCTCTTCCACCCGATCTTAGATTAGACCCCCAGCGCCAGAGATCCTTGAATAAACGTTACAGTCCTGCATTGACTGACCCCCAGAACCCCATATCAAGCCCGTTCCAGATCGACTCCGTCCCTCCCCCCGCAGATCCCCCTTACTACCGACATCCGCCTCTGCCCCCGTTACAAGACATGTCTCCTCGATATACACCCAACTTTATCTCCCCATATGTTCCCTCTCCACAATTTTCATCTGCTCATGTCCCATCTCATACTTCCTCTTCTTACAGTCCTCCTCATTCCAGTCAGGGTACGCCTCCCTATCCCCGCTATCCTCCCTATCCTGCCTATATGTACGGACATCCCTCATTGTTCTGGGGTGACATCCCCCCGCACTCGCACAATCATTTCCAATGCCAACCTCACATCCCGTCCAACTACGTTGACCTCTCTGAGCATCCCGTCCCACCTAAAACAGAATTCGGCTCCGCATCGCCCGCCGTTACGACAGAGCTTGGCGCTTCGAAGCACCCAGCACAGGGCCAGAACAGCTGGCAGCCTAAACCATCCAGAAGCGTCGTATTTGGCACCATCAATCTCGCCGAGTCCCAGGCCGACCCAGGCTCTCCGCCTGCCAACAAAGAGCAGCAAACCGATCCCATGGTCGAGCATGCAACAGAGCAGTTTGCTACTTTTTCGATCGGCGTCGGCCCAGATGAACCTGGGCCGTCGCGGCTTGCCAGTCGCAAGTCGTCGGTGCGGTCACTGTCCAGAACACTCTCCTCTCAACCGACTACCGATGATAGTGGCAAAGATACCAACATTGCGCCTATACCCTCGCGGGAGGTCAATGGCATTAAGAAGCCAGTCAAGTGGGAATTTGGTTCGACTCGTAGCGAGGATCTCGATAACCCTCGACCTCCATCATCGCCCTCGCTGACCTCATGTCCCCCACTGAACCACCAAAGCGAGCCCAGTCCAGAGCGCGCGGAAGATAAACCCGATCTGGTCAGTAGTTCCTCGCACGATACATCACGAGCTGATCGCTTGTTGGACAAGTCTGAAACGGGGTCGCCTACGAGCGACGTATGGGTGGTCAGAGATTATGGATACGGGTTCGGCGACCATAGCGGGCGTGGGAATGCACCCGATGTCGTGCGCTGGGAGATGCGCGAGCGCGAAAAGGAGCGCGCGCGAGATCGGGAGATGATGCGGGAACAATACCGTGAAAGGGGCTGGGATCCCGTGCGACAACCTGGCTGGCGGCATGAGAACGGAGTCGATGAAGGAAGGGAGGGTTGGGAACAACAGCAGGCGCATATCGATGCACCAAGGCATATACGGCCCCGGCGGGGCTCATTCCCCGGATATGGAGGGCACGAACGGGGTGGGTATGCTACTAGACGGGGGAGAGGGTTTGGAGGACGCTTTCACGGAGGCCGTGGGAGGGGAAGTTTTTTCCATCATCATCGACCTGGGTCGTACTCGTATTCACAGCAGCAGCCACCACCACCACCACCGCCATTCGAGGTGCTTCCACCTGCAGTCGACATGGCCAACGGGTATGGTCAACCTCCCTACGGTCCGCCGGAACTTGCATCGTACGATGCTGTCCTTCCTGCCCCACAGTCGCATGTACCGGTCCCGTCGGCTGCTTATTCAGTGGATGCGATGCGGAACTATTTGTTGGCACAGCTGGAATACTATTTGAGCCCGCAGAATATGGCACAAGACTTTTATCTCCGGCAGAGGGTGAGTCCTGTTCTATTCTCACTGACCTCTTTGATGGATCTCTCTTCCCACCATCCCTCGGCGCGTTCACGTCTCATAGATGGATAACGAGGGCTGGATCCCTATCTCACTATTGGCGTCGTTCAAGCGGGTGCGTCAGCTACAAACAGATGCAGATATTGTCAGAGAAGTGCTGACACAGTCGGGAATGGTCGAGGTGAGTGGGGACTGGGTAAGGATGGGGGGTAGGCAGTGGGAAATGTTTGTGCTACCGAACGCGCCGAGGAGCGTGGTGACGGGTGTTGACAGTGAAGAAGGCAAGGGTCCTGGGTCCGGTCCTTATCATGACGGTTATGCATACGCGGAGCTTGGGGAGGCTGAGGATGAACAAGGGGAGACCGAGGGTGACTGTGATGGCGAGGACTGTGAGGGGGATGACGAGGACGACGATATTGAATTTGTGATCGGGGAGGAGGCAGAGGGATCATGGATGCCTGTGCCAGAACGCAAGCAATGATCAAGTCCCTTGTCGACACTCACTTTCCGACCGCCCCTTGGCCTCCAGCCAAACATTCTTTTCTCGGGGTTCGACTCGCGCTGACCGAGATTCGGGTACAAGACCGTGACAATGCTTCAAGGTTGTATGTGTATATACCCGATCCTCTTTCTTTTTTCACACTCTCCCTCCCATCTGTTTCGCTTGCTCTCAATCTCTGATCTCAAGCTCTCGTCTGTCCACACACACTCATATACATGCATGTGCAGCTTTTTTTGTGACTTCCCCCCTGTTCGTGGTTATGATGTTTTTTTTACTACATGGCATTACACAGTTGCAAAGTATAATGATATTTATTGTAAATACAAACCGGGAAGCCAAGTGACGTTGGCCGAATTCATACCTGACTCGACGGACGTCCTCTCCAGACGCCATTGCCGTGAATGTTACATTAGGATGTGTGAATGGTGGTAGTTGGTCATTACGCTGCTGAAGAACATCTGGGGGGCGTGCCGCTGACGCTGACTCGGCGGGATATCTTGGATCAACCCCCCTCCGGTATCCCCAATACCGTACACAGGGTGGTCCAACAAGGACGTTTTTGTCTATGTATTCCGTCTTTGGTCTCTATGACTTTTGGAGAGCGGTCGAGAGGGCTTTGTCGCTGCGATCAACGCTGACGGGATGTTGGGTCGAGATGGCAGTCAGAGAAGGCCAGAAGAGGGGCTGTGGATGGGCGAGCCGGCGGAGAGTGGGCGTGGAGGAGTCTTGGAGCGACACGATAGACAAAGCGGGGTCATCTCACACTGTCCTGCGGTGAACAGCAAAGGTGGCATGGCTGGCGAGACGACGCGGAACGTGAGGTTTGAGCCGTGCGTATGTATACGGGACACCACTACCTGGAGGAAGACCTACGAAGGGCGATTCTCACGGAAGTTCACTGAAGGGGGCCCCCCAGAAAGCACGTTGCTTGAGGGGTGACAGTGGTAGGTTCGGGCAATGTCGTTGCTAACCTCATGGAGGACGATGTATGCGTGTGGGGCACATCGCGTGGTCAGGGTCGGTCGGAGGTGGTCGATGAGTGATGCGCTGTCGAGAGACACTGTAAGCGCGACGAGATCAATGACATTACCCAGATGAGCTGATGTGAATATGGGGACAAGAGAGCGACGAGTTGGTCTACTGAAAAATGTCGAGAGTGGGAAACAGACAGGGCTAATGGTCAAGAACACTGTCCAGGGAAGCCCTGTGGATCACCAGACAAGGTGGAGAATGGATGTACACCAGATTGCTAAAGATTGATAGGAACATGTTGATAAAGTCCACAGAGGGAAGTGCAAGGATGAAGGCTAACAAGAAAACTACAGTGCAGTACAAGCTGCATTAGGAAACCAACATATGACATAATTAGGTGCCCATCAAGTCATGTGACCAGGTCATGTGAGAGGTACTATATCCTCCAGTCACTCGGGTGATGTGGTGAGGTCACTGAACCATTCATCCCATTCATTGTATACTTTGTTGGACTGCAGGATACTTGTAGTCACTAAGTATCCCAAGGTAACTCATGGTCCGACATAATTACTAGCTTATGTAAGCGGCAAAGCGTAGGTAATCTAACAACTCTAACATACCTTTCAGGTAGAATGAACGAACGTACGGTTAGAGGTTTGTAGGACTATTGGAATATGTCACATTATCGACCGTCGAGTTCCTCGTCGCCTTCCTCCAGTGATTGATGTATGGCTCTTGACGGTGTGGTAGGGTCGTCAAGCAATAGTGCTGCATACCCGTCTTGCACGTGCAAACGCATATGTATTCGAAGACAGAACCAGGTGAGCATGTCGGTAATTAACTGAGTTTCAATCCCAAGAATCGTCCCGGTTAGATCCTGTCGTTGAGTTTCAGGGCGGTGATGGGCATCTAGTTAGCTGACGACTCGTACATAAGACGGGAACATTTTCATGGACACGCAGGTCTCATTATTTCTTCCGTCCTTTCGTTACGATCATGACGGCGGTGGACCATCAGGTTTCCCCCCGTGATGCTATGGGTACCTCAAAATCAACGACGGACAACTTCTCGTTGAAGGCCGAGCATACACTTCATGAGACCAGAGATATTGATCTTAGGCTGGTGAATTACTACGAAGAGGCTGCGGGACGACTGGTCGTTGATCCACAGTATGTGTTCAGATAACTCAGACGACCTACCAAATATGCACA
>JBBPJW010000756.1:7803-21707 GCA_038088935.1 Pulveroboletus aff. viridisquamosus
CATAGAGGGCATGGAGAAGATGCCAAACTTTGTTTTGGTGAGTATGGAAGCCTGGAGGGGGTCTTAAGTAGATCTTTTCCTCTAATTTGCCATTGAGGAAAGCTGATTTGGTGTTGACTTGGTGAATCTTGATGTCATATTGCACTATGAGTGCTAGAAGAGACCATATGGTGGTGAACTTAGTAACCAGTGTGAAAGTATTGAGATGGTCTAGCCCATACTCCTACATATACCCTTTCACCACTAGTCAGGCCTTGTATCACTCAATCTCACTGCTCAGTCCACATTTGATTTTGAAGACCCATTTCAAGTCAACAATCTTGTGGTTGGGTGGTTGATTAACTTCTTTATATAGGCCAATATCCTCAAGAGCTTTCAATTCAGCTTCCATTGTAGCACACCATGACTTATTGTCTGGGTAGTTTATGGCTTCATGGTATGTAAGCAGCTTATCAGAACTTGGGTGCAACATCTTGTGAACCATTGGAGCTTCTTCCTCTAGGTGTCCCAGGTTGCATGTTGCATTATTGTTAATCCCAGCTAACATAGATGAGTGGTTTTAAGCAGTTTCTAGCTGGTGGTTATTTATCTGACTCCTTTCCCTGCAGTGTGGGTTTACCAGGAAATGATCATCATCATCTTACCTCAGTGGTTGACAGACTTACTGTGACCTGCACAGCTCAGGTATTAGAATGGGGACCAGATATGAAAATGCCAGTGCTAAGATTTTGGGGGCATATTTGGACTATGGAGGCATTGGACTATTGAAGTATATATTAGATTTGTCCCTCTGGCTTTGCCTTGAGTGCACAGATATGCTTGATGGTTCTTCTTGTAGTGTGCTGATCTTATGTGATCATTGCTGATTACTTCTTTCCTCAGCCTCACCTTCCATTGTCATTGACTCTCTGGCCTTATCAACTTCTTCAGCATCATTATTTGTCTGCTTGGTCACAACTTCAGAGAACATTTCAGGTGTGTCACCTTTATCAACTGCTGGGGTAAGGTGACAAGCTGAAGTTAAGCCACTTTCTTCCCTTGCATGCAAGTTAAATGCATCAAATGTAGCATGATTTGTTTCTGGTGCATTCCCCTCATCAAAAACAACATTGTGTAACTCAATAATCTGACTGTTTTGATGTTCCATGCATACAAGAGCTTTACAGTTTGACATGAAACCCAGAAAAATACATTTGATCAATTTAGGATCAAGTTTGCATCATTTTGCATCCAGTATGTGGACATGTGCCTTACAACCAAGGATACAAATGTATCTGACTAATGGTTTGTTGCCAGTGAAGGCCTCATGTGGGGTCAGGTCATCTTTGAGCACATGCATTGGGAGATGGTTTAAAAGGTGCATTGCATATAGTATAGTGTCTGACCAAAAATGATTTGGCAGGCATGCATCACTCAGCATGACATGAGCTGTTTCCACTATGGTGTGGTTCATGTGCTTGGCCACTCCATTCTCCTAAGGGATATAAGTGTTTGTTATTTCATAATGCATTTTCTTATCCTTCAGATATACCTGAAAGTCCTTTGACACATATTTGCCACCTCCATCAGTGCAAAGGAGATTAGCATGCTTACCAGTTTTGTTATAGCTCCAGCCTAACATGATGGTCTCACGTGACCATGGGAACTGTAGAGCATGAGATGCGCTGGTCATGTGATCAGTTGCACGTGATCGTGCGAACGAGTTGCCTAATAAGGCAAACCCTAGGCTAAGGCTAAGTCCCTTATTCAGAGTATTCCCTTGCACAAGATATTGGTCACATGATGTGGCAGATCTCAGATGAGATCCAGATCTTCCGATGACATCTGATCTTATGATCTAGATTAGGATCTGATCTGTGGCAGAGATCCAGATTGGATCTCCTCGGCCTACAGGCAGCCTTGCCATATTCATAGATCTCTATCTGTGCTTCCTTTTCATTCTCCCACATCCTCATGGTGTGGTTCCTCTTCTCTTCCATTCCTGATCCATGAGACCCTTTGCCTTACTCCTCATTGCCGCCCCATGCTCTCATTCATATATCCATTTAGAGGTCAGAGCTACTTTAGCTATTGGTGTCCACAGATAGCATCTTTAGGGTAGACCTTCTGTACATGGTCTGTGCACAGACCTCTGACAATATATAAGGCAGGAGGTGCAAGCTGAGGTTTCCTTAGTCTTGCTCTCTTGACCTCTTGGCTGGTTATACAGTCTGATCTACTCAACACTGCTGGCCTCTGGTTTATACAAGAGTAGTGGTCTTACCTTACTTTCTCTTATCGCCTAGTTCGAGGCCACTAGCACAAAAGCCTCAGCAGTTGTCAGGACAGGTTTAGGAGCATCCACCAAGAAAGACTAGAATATCAAGGAGCAATGGGTAGTCACCCATTTCACTACCCAGATCCCTTCTTGAATAACTTGAAAGTCACCCTACTTCCTGAGACTATCTTTTGCCATATTATTGATGCTACCCTTTGTACTTACATCCACAAATACCAGGTGGATGATTCCCTTTACCTCTCCATCCTCTAGAAATGGAATGGCCCTATGCACAATGGTCTTTAGTCTTGCTTCTGTGACTGGAAACTTTGCAACACCCTGCTAATGTACTGCAACTGTGTGTACATTCACCTGGACAAAAAACTTCATCATTCAATCCTCCACTGATGTCATGACCATGAAACCACTAATTATCCCAGCTACTTAAAAACCTGCATGCTTGTCCAACAGGAATTCTGGTGGCCTGAACTCACTGCTTATGTTCATCAGTACATTGATGGCTGTGCTGTCTGCCAATAGCACAAGGTCAATACATACTTCTCCACACCCACTCTCCACCCCATTTTCTTGAGGGCTCTGTGCCTATTCCAGCAGATCTTCTGTAATCTGATCACTGATCTTCTTCAATCTGGTGACTTTGATTCCCTGTTGGTCATGGTCAACCATGGGCTTATAAAGGGGGTAGTTCTTATTCCCACCAAGAAAATTGCCACTGCTAAGGGCATTGCTACCCTATTCTTTGAAAAAGTCTACAAATGCTTCAGTTTGTTCAACAAAATCATCTCCAACCAAGGCCCACAATTTGCCTCTGCCTTTGCCAAAGAGTTGGGGAAACTCCTCAACTATGACCTTGCCCTATCCACCATGTATTACCCTCAGTCTGATGGAGAGACTGAGTGAGTTAACCAAGAAATTGAAACCTACCTCCACATCTTTTGTGGAGCAAACCCATTCAAGTGGGTAGAAAACATCTCCCATGCAGAATTCACACACAACTGCCATCCTCACTCTGTAACAAATTAATCACCATTCTTTCTCCTGATGGGCAATAAACCCCATGCCCTATCTTTAGTAATTCCCAAAACTCTGATGCCTGCCATTGCTGACAGGCTAAAACACTTAACTGCAGCAAGGAATAAAGCCCTTGCTACTCATGACCTTGCATGCCAGGTAATGGCATCCTGTATTTGCTCAAAGTTCATTCCTTTTACCAAAGGAATGAAGGTTTGGCTAGAAGCACAGAACTTGAAACATTCTGTCATCAACCCCAAGTTCACACCCAAAAGGAAAGGACCCTTTACCATCACCAAAGTACTTTCCCCTGTAACCTACAGGCTCTGACTCTCCACTATCTGGAAGATCCATCCAGTCTTCCATGTCTCATTGTTATTGTCCTATCATAAAAATAATGTCCATGGGAAAAACTTCCTGGTCTCTCTCCCAGACCTTATAGAAGGCCAAAAAAATACAAAGTTGAGCAGATATTAAAACATTGTGGCTTGCCTTTTTCTCACTCCTTTCTGATCTGATGGAAGGGTTATTTAGCAGAAAAAGACTTATGGGAAGCTGAGTCCAATCTTAGTAATGCTTCTGAGCTCCTGGCTACCTATAAAAAGTGGCATTTCCTTGAAACTCCCCACATTGCCTCTTCTCCTCACACCACTTGCATCAAGAAACCCAAGAATCACTTCACTTTCAAATAACCATGTCCTTGACCAATGCCTCCTTGTCACCTGCCTCCAATATTCCTCCCTTGCCTACTCAAGAAACTCTTAATGCCATTTTTCCCATTTGCATCCACTCTCTTTCTTCTGGAGCCATCACCATCTCTGTGACCTTGTTACCATTCATGTTACCAACCACCTCCTTGATCAATGGTTTTCCAGATGAGGAAACCACCTCCATCCCTGTCATGCTATCTCTAGCATTCACTCACATCACCAACACCCCATTCTTGCCCATTGCTATCCCTGTCCCACCACCTTGGGCCTGATTGGCCACCCCACATCCCATTATCACCATTGATCTCTCTATCACAGCCCATGCCCTTTGCCCTAGAGACCACAATGACATATACTGAATTGAACTTTGGTCCTTTGTATTCAACTCATGACTTTCTGTCACCATTGGATCCCACCTCAACATATACTCACCCTTATGGACTTTGTACTGCCTTTATCACCAGATTAAGAAAATGGTACTCATCACACAGCTTCTACACTGCACTGCTGAAGTTGACACTGACACTGTTCATCAGGGACTTGACACCATCTACCATCAGTCATCCCTTATTCTAGATGTCCTGGTCTACCAACTCAAATTTGGAGGAATTTCTTGTTGATCTCAACTACTTTGAGCAAGAGTCATGTACTGCTCAGTAGCATCTTCCACCCACACACCCCATTACCCTCTCAGCCTCATCTTTTCCACTCACCCTCAACAAACTTGACCATATTGCCCATACTAAGGCATGGTGGTCCAGCCATGATGGCAGAGCCCATCTTCCTCCTAGTTACCCTTGCTATTGTGACAGATGTTTTCAATGTCATGCACTGGGCCACCAATGAGTCCAGTGTCTCTCTTATTAATGTCTCACCTGCCTCTGCTGGCAACCTGGCCATAACCAGGCTTGTTGTCCTCTTTAGTAACCTTACCCTTCAACCTTACCTTATCCTCCTTAGCCCATTCCTCCTACTCCTCATGCTTTTCTCACTGCTCCTGCAGATCTTACCACTGGGCTCCCACAGATTACTCATCCCCACCACCTTCTTAACACACCAATGATGAGGATAACATCATTGACAATGTCAGCTGGGCTAACATCACAGGCTTCCCAGCAGCCTATAACTAGTAATGTCTAATAGAGACATCAGACATACAAAGGGGGTAATGTTATGATTCCCCTGTCTTTTTCCTTTTTCTATCATGTTTCATATTTATGTGTCTCAGATGCTTTCTTGTTCTTGTTCTGGAACCTTCCTCTTCTTTTGTTCCAGAACACTCTCTGACTTACCCAGTATTACTCATGATCCATGTCCCTTACATGAGTTATAATGCATTACACACAGAACACTTCTTCCATGTTTCATCCATTTTCACATGGATTATTTACTTAGCATTTGTCATCTCCATGACTTATCCAACTGAGTCTGAACCTTACTTAACTGTATTATAAAGTAGCATACTTTGCCTTCCTTCTTCTTATGCTACTTCTACCTTCTACCTTCTACCTTCTACTCTTACCACCTACATTGATATATATTGATACCTTGGCCACTAAGAGGCTAATCCCTCTCAGCAATATATCCCTTCTTAGTCCACACATCAGTATACAAGAGGAAACACTTGAAAACCTGCAAGCTAGTATTCTTGCAGTTGCTCAATACCTTGTTTGAGCATCCTTAATGGTGTCATCCTTGTGTCACACCACTCCTTGCCACAAGCTGACCCTTTGTTGAGCTTACCTCACTTGCAGTTCCCTCTTCTAAAGGTCTATACCTGACCCTACCTGGGCCTAGCATAACAGTTACCCTCAGTAGATGTCAAGCTACTAAGGAACATAAACTAGAAAATGGTATGAAATGTACGCTCTAAGCTTATGTAACTTTTACCATAAAAGGAATGCTAATGTGTGTGGGTCAAAATTACAACATATAAAGTAGCATACTTCTCTCCAGATTTATTATACTACTTCTACCTGTTGAAATATGTTGATTACCTGCAATCTACTGATTACATAAGCAAATGGCTACATCGGACCATTAGTTACCTTAGAATACTTAGTAACTACAAGTATTCTGCAGTATTCTGTAGTTTCAACACTATCCTGTTTTATATACATTTGTACTTATAGCATAATTCTGTTAAAGGCTGTTCTAAATCCTTTTACTAGGGTGAACTCATACTGTTAACTCCTTCATCAACTGTCAAAGTACTGTACTATTCCTTCCAGAGGTCTTTGAAGGGCAAGAGGGAAGAGGTTATTAATAGAGGGTAAACAGGACTTGGCTTTATCTTATGTGGTGCACCCTTGCATGTTTCACATGTCCTGATTTACAGGAGTGGTTAGAGGTAATTGGAGATATTCCTCAGTACTTGATTGGAGTAATGGGCAAGACAAGAGGTGTTAAGTGTAGTCATGACAAAGGTAAGCTTTAGGATTCTCTAGGGAGATTGCAACACTCTAAAGTCCCTCTAAAGTGACCCAGAGGATTATAGTGTAAGCTAGATAGCTTGAGCAGAGTGAGGATGAGGACAAAGGGGTGCTTTTGTTGATATTTGAACTGAAGTATAGAATACAGGACTATGGCACTTATATCTCAGGAAGATAGGGCTAACTAAGGTTATAGTGAAATAAGACAAATATTACTCAGAAGTAAAGCAGGTGTCTAAGTATCTAAGAGATGAATGGAGATGTTAGGGAGGACAATAACCAATTATGTTAGGCTAAAACTGAAACAGCTTAAAGAGAAAGCAAGGGAAAAACTAGAAATGGGCATAGGGCAGGAACAGTAATAACAACAAGAGCTATAGAAGGGATGATAGTGTGGAGTTACTATGGAATGGTCCAGAGGAATAAAGTGAAAACTAAGTAAAGATCAGAGTGGTACATACTGGGGGCAGAAACCAGAAGTGAGGCTGAAACTAGGGTAGAATGGTGGCAGAGGGCTGGAGAACTAATACTAGTGGCTGGGCATAAGTATGTGGGTGCAGCAGATGTGGGAAGAAGTAATGGTGAAATACTGGAGTGGCATAGGGGGTTAGGGGCTTACCAGGCACAAGGTAGGTATGCCATGGTGCAAGAGCTAGATATATATTTGAGTTGGAATTATGGAATATGACAAATTTATCTTGTTGTTTTTATTATCTCTGCATAAATTCTTTATTGCTAGTCCTAGTATCCCAGCCTTCTTGTAAGTTCCTTAACTAATTGTGCTCAAGTTTCTTCTATGAAATACTCTGATTATTCATATTCAAATCTTTGTCTCTAAGTGCTAATTCCTCAATTAAGCTCTTTCCTTCATTTCTTGCCTTAGGCTTCAGAGTCTATTCTTGTTCCAACCTGGGTCAAGCATAACAAAAGAAGTAGTATACTTTCTGTGGCTATTATTATTATAGTTTACTCCCACTATTTCTCTCAAGCAACTCTTGCTTATTAACTCCATCTGGAATAAGTCAAGAGAACCTCCTGCTAATTCCACTGAGTTTATTTCAAATTAGAAGAGAACTTCTCTATAGAATCTTCATCTTTATTTATTGCCTTCAGAATATTTTTGTTATAATTACTCTATTTATTTTTCTTGTCCTTGTCCTTGCTTTAGATTTTGTGC
Source organism: Pulveroboletus aff. viridisquamosus (assembly GCA_038088935.1). NCBI lineage: Eukaryota > Fungi > Basidiomycota > Agaricomycetes > Boletales > Boletaceae > Pulveroboletus > Pulveroboletus aff. viridisquamosus. The sequence goes on from JBBPJW010000756.1 coordinate 15,412, forward strand.
ATCTTTGATGCTTTCTTGTTTTATTCTGGAACCTTTAGACTTCTTTCATTTCTGAACCTCTTGCTTAGTCAGTGGATCACTCACAGCCTGCTTTTATTGCAATTAATCTATTTCCACACAGATTACTTAGTCACTCTTAGTCATTTGCTCTAACTTATTCAACTGAGTCTCAATCTTATCTCAGTAGTATAAGTAGCATACTTTCTCTCTTATGTTTCTTACACTACTTCTGTCTTATTTTACCTTGCTTTTCTTAAGATATCAATGGAACACTGAAGTTCCACTTGTAATTTTCATTGGCAAGTTCCTTTCTTGTTCTTAACTAGCCTAGCCTCCTAGTTTCATCCCTAATCTTCACTGAGGGACTACAGTGCTGTCTCTGCATTCACACTATTACCTTTATCTTTAGGCTAACTATTGTCAAGCCTTTTTCTAGCCCTAGCCTCTAAGGTCTATGTTAGTTCCTACCTGGGCCTAGTATAACAATTTTTATACCATTGCAGAAAAAGATTGAGCAAGATTAAGATCTTGCCCACAATCTCTTTTTAGCCTTGACCATCTTTTAAGCAGAAAATCCTGTTAGGAACTCAATCCAAAAGCAGGAGCCATCTTGAGGAATACTTATACCAGACAGAGAGATCAGAGAAGCAGGAAACAAGCGCTTCAGACTAGAGAATCTAGACTGTGCCCTTGTTCTTTATGTATTGCTAATTATGAGGTATGCATGAGGTGATTAAAATAATACTAAGTAAGGGATAAGGACATAAGGTAAAAGCTACCAGTTAAATTAAAGGTAATCTGAATATGGTAAAATAGGAAAATAAAAGCTAAAAGCAGTAAATATAAGCTAAGTATTTGAATTGTCTTCTACTATTTTGCATTCTTTCACTTCTTTCCACATGTCCACCTCTACTACATTATTATTTAAACCCATAGAGCTTCAGATTGGCACTCCAGAACACTATAATAGAGATTAAGCTAAGGCAGAAGCTTACATAGACTCTATCTGCTTCTATTTTATAATAAATGCAGCTATATATAACATTAATGCTAAACAGATCACCTTCACTCTTTTCTATATAACCAAAGAATCTTCTCTCTCCTAAACTGCTATCTTTTAGAAAACTGCCATCTTTGAAATCTCAATCAAACTAGGAAAATTCACTGACTTTGTTGATTACTTCTTAAAGACATTCCAAAAACAAGATAGCATCATCAGTTCCATTTACTAACTAGCCAATACACAGATGAATTTTAAAGAAGGCAAATAAATACCTTCTCTTATAGAATATTCCACTGAGTTCCAGAATTGTGCCTTGATCACTGGCATTACTGATTATAATGTGCTTATAAGTTAATACAAGTCTGGACTTGCTCCATAAATTATAAGATGAATCAGTACCACAGAGAAAGTTCCAGGAACCATCAAGAAGTGAAAAAGCTACTTACTTCTATAGTACATAGAAATAATTTTACTTCATTGAATAATGTCAAAAGCATCCCAGAACCTATGTCTGGTTCTTTGCCTCTACTAATTTTTCTCCTTCTAGCTCCAGAGATGAGAAGAATTCTAATGCAATGCATATAGATGCTATTAGAATTGATAAACTTACTCCTACTAAATGAGAGTGCTATATTAAAAAATGGTCTTTGCTTTTAATGTTACCAAAAGGGACATACCCCCTTATTCTTAGCCAAAGAAAACCCTAAAAGTCAAGAAGTCAATTTTCAAAAACAAAAACCCCTCTAATATCAAGAAAGTAAAAAGTAAAGAAGATAAAGTAATGATTAGCTTGATTAAAAAGGATTTTTAATCTGGAATATCTCTTCTATGCAAGATATTCCTTCTATCTTCTATGCACCTGTACTTGTATCTATAATAACTTCAAAAAGCATTTCAATATTTAATTCAACTGTGAAATATAAAGTGCCTTGCAATTACTTGTAAATTTTTTATTTTACTTTGATAAGTGTTAAAACTGCTTAATGTTGTGACTTATGACCATCTGGTTGCTTTACTGTCAGATCTAATCCTGGAGGTGCTAAAAGATCTTCTAAGCCAAGCATGCTGCTAGGCTGTAGGGAGGCTAGAAGGGATAACTTTAGATGCAAGATACTATTAGGATTCAGGGTAACAATAAAAGAGAGCTTCAGAACAAACTCCTAGGTTAAGCCTACTGATGGTGCTCAACCTGTAGGTAAGAGCATAGCTCTGGAGGCTTTCAAAGAAGTCTGGAGATTCCAGAAGGTTAAAGGAAGCTTTCCTTGGATTGTACAGAACTTGACTTCACTATATGTGATATGCTCTTGCATAATCTGATGTTTCAATTTACAGAGGGGTTAGAGAGAGAGAGGAGAGTGATTTCATGGCTTAACATGAAGAACAGGCAAGATAAGGATTGTCAAGCCTAGTTATAATAAGAACAAGCACTTAGAATTTTCTTGAGAATTCCATTAAGGCCTAAAGTTACTCTGGAGTAAACCAGAGGTTCAGAGGATAAGCTTAAAAGCTTAGTTAGAGTAAGGACAAACTCAAAACAGAAGTGTTTTTGTCAATATTTGAACTACAGTACCATATAGGAGTTATAGTACTTATGGTTCCAGAGTAGCAAAAAAATCTAAATAAGAAGAGGAGATGAGACTGGAGTTATCTTAGAAGTAAAAACATGTGCCAATGCATCTTGGAGATAAATGGAGATGTCAGCAATAATAGCATCAAGGTATGTCAGTCTGAAACTGAAAGGTAGTGAGAAGATATGAGAGGCAATACAGGAACATAACAGGAACAGAAGCAGGAGAGAGTATGGAGGTAAAGTGAAATAGTCTAAAGAAAATAAGGTAAAAATGAAGTTGTACTAAATAACTAAAAATGAGACAAAGCTGACAATGGAATAGAGTGGAGATGAAATGGAGGGTCAGAGCAGCTATAGTATCACTAGTGCAGGAAAAGCATAAGCACAACTGGAGTGAAATAAAGTCATAGCAGGAGGGCCAGAGGTACATGAATAATCTACTGGCAAGCACTAAGTGCAGAAAGTCAAGTAGAAGCTGGGTCAGAATTGGGTTTGAAATATGGGATATAATAATAAGACCAAATATAGTATCTACTTCTGGCTACAATTTGACACTTAGATCATGTGATTTGGATTAGTGGTTGTGGAGATATGGCCATTTAAAAACAGAGTGACCATTGGAACACTTTATATGTTATAACTCCTTTCTTTACTTAGCATTTTCTTTGCTCTCTTTCTTTTATACTAGCTTACTTTAGCATATGTAATACTTTAGATATATTGGATGGCCAGAGCTGTGCAATGTGTGGGTAGTAATATAGTGGCTAAGCTAGTCTTAAGTCTCCTTAGACTTAAGCATATTTGCCACTAGCCTTCTCTAACTTCTTACAGTTAGCTTCCTTGATTTCTAAACCCCTTTTGGATTATATTTCTTTCACTCTTGCCCTAGCCCCTATGTGGTTAGTGTTTCTGCCTCCATTGTCACTCCTCTTGGCTCTTATTACAAGCCAAAGTGATAACATTATGTACTTTTAATTATTAGAATATAATTAGTACTTGATATAGCCTTTTTTTGCCTTAAGAACTGCTTTGATCCTTCTAGGCATGCTTTAATAAATCCTTAACACTTCTCCACTGGTATTTTCTCCCACTTTATCTTGATTCTATTTCAAAGCTCCTTTATTCCTTTAGAGAAGATCTTATACTTAGCAAGCCTTCTTTGAGATACCATCAGATATGTTTAATAGGATTGAGATATGAGAACTCTGCAGGCCATAACATGGTCCTAAAATCCTACTCCTTTAGCTACTTCTTGACATTTATGCAGGTGTGCTTGGAGTTATTGTTCTATTAAAAAATATCATCTAAAGAATTAAGTTACAAAATTCCATGGTTTGTAGGAATTCTTTCTTCAAAATTTAAAAGTAGAGATCCCCATTCATCCTACCATTATTCCTGGTGGCATATTCAATCCCCTGCAAAGTCATTTTCTGGCTTTTTTATATTTATATTTTCCCATCTGACCCCAAGCAATTGATTCTAGTCTTATATGATTATATTATCTTCTTCCAGTCCTTTATAATCCAACTCCTATATATATAGGCAAAATTTAGATAAGCTTTGCAATATTTGGCTAAAAGAAGAGATTATTTTTGCTTGGAAATAGCCTTTATGTCATTCTTTTTTGAGTATTGGTAAACTATATTGGGGTGGAGAGGTTAATTAATAATGTTGAATAGTGCTTTGATGACCTAAACAGTATTGTCTGCTTGACAAGAGAAGATAAGATAAATAGCTATTATATTTTATTAACCACTGCATTAACTTTATCCTTCTGGACCAACTCTGGGTATTTCCCCTTGAGAGCTATGAACTTATGTTGTTATACTCTAGCCCTTCTTGTTGCTGAATACTATCATATCCTGTCAACTACCTTAATAACTCTGTCCTTCTGAAATTACTCCAGATATTATCTCTTTAAAGGGCTATGCTACTTAGTGTTTCTGATAGCCACCTTGCTACTTGCTACTGCCTCATCTCATTAGCCAACTCTGTCCCTTTAGACTTACTTTAGGCATTTTTTCCTTAAAAAGCTATATTTTGATTATTATTTTAAAACTTTTAGCCTACTTTTTTCTTTTATTCTTGTTACTTCCATTCTTGTTGTTTAGTCTACTGTAGTCACTTGTATTGGGTTATATACTGTTATGCACTAACCAAATGCCTTTCAATAACTAATGTAAACCAGTGAGTAATAGTTATTTCTTAAACCAACAAGAGAGCTTTTAAAACTAGTGGCCTTTAACTAGAATTGTGAGTCAAGACAAGGAATAAGAGAAACTCTGGCTTGAAGGCTGCAGCACTTGTACACCAGAGAGAAAAGGAAAGAGAAGGGGAGTTATGACAAGTGGTCAAGACTGGGGAAATCCCAAGTTTCTTTCATCCTGTATATATATTCATCAGGGGCATAGCCCCACTACAGGATAACTAATACTGCTATCTATGTGCACCAATGGCAGTAAGTACTCTTGCCTGATAAATAAGAAAAGCATGGAATATAGGGTAGAGTAAGGCAGTGGTCTCATGGATCAAGGGTAAAAGAAGAAAAGCCATATTATAAGGATGTGGGAGAATGGAAGAGAATAATGCAGGGATAGCAGATATAAATGAGGCATGGCAATATAAGCTGAGAAGATCCCATCTGGATCTATGCCACAGATCAGATATCATTGGAGCAGATCTAGATCTTATCTTGAGATCTGTTACATCATATAACTATCACCTGATATTGGTAAATACTCTAATATAAATCAAACCTTTGCCTAGGGTTAATCTTGTTTAGGCAAGCAAGTCCCACAGTCACATGACAAGACTATCAGTGTTCTGCTGAGTGCATAACATATAACATATATATAATAGAGCATTTAGGTATTTTATGTTATAATTTTCACTTTTCTTTTATTTTCACCCACTTTGCACTTTCACTTTGGCTCTTCACTTGTCACATCACATGACCCTGGGAACCCTGAGCATTTCACTTCTTCACCTCTTCACATTTTCATACTTTCACATATTATATTCCAGAACATTTCAGACCATGACATTATTGCCTGGCAGTTACCACAAGGTACTGCTAAGATACTTACTCCTTTAACACCATTGGTCTGCTTACTGTAGCATAGTTTAGGGCAGATCTTAGTTACATGGTCCATGCTTCCTTCTGTAGCATATATAAAGGGCTGGTGCAAGCTGGGACAATCCAGTCTTGCACACTTGAGCTCTACACTTTATACAAGGCCTTGACTTCTTTTTTCAACTTCATCTTGCCTAGTTCTTTGCAGTACTAGAACAAAACCACTGCTTGTTAGATATCTACCAGCTCAGCATAAAAACACAAAAATAGGATGGCACAGAGCCATTTCATTTCAAGTCCTTAGACTTAAGCACTTGTGACATTTACCTTTTTAATGTAATGTTTCTTAAAGCTAGTTCTGTTAAACAGCTAGACACATGCTGAATCTTCTCTGAAACTCTCTGAAGAAAAGGTCAAACAGTGTTATGTAACTAGTAAACACAATGGTCTCAAGCATGTGACTGTGAGAACTGTTGAGCACATGATGTGAATGGTTGCAAAGTCATGTGACCAGAAGCATGTGATCATGTGAATGAGTATTCTTATAAGAATAACCCTAGGCTAAGACTAAGTTCATATATTAAAGTATTTTCCCTGCACCAGATATCAGTCACCTGATGTGGCAGATCTCAGATGAGATCCAGGTACAG
>JBBPJW010000757.1:0-21699 GCA_038088935.1 Pulveroboletus aff. viridisquamosus
GTGTCCAATCTGCGAGGATAGTACCCAGCTTATGTAATGCACCCCCCCCCCCCCCTACGAAACGCCCTAGGCTGCCTCACTGTACCAAGTGCGCCAGCATGTTGTCTGCACTGAGCAAACCCCTGCCACGTCCCCCGCTGGCGTCAGCATGCACACGCAGCGTGTCATCCAGAGCAAGACTCCAGTCGGCTCACGACGACAAGATGGAGGCACTCGTCTCACTCTATCACCAGTCCTCCACCTTCGTCACCCCGGAGAATCTCTCTACTGTCATAGACAAGGCATTCACCCAGCCCTTGAACATTGCAGACGACCAGAAAAAGCATTCATTTGCTGAACTCTTTCAGATGAAGAGGCACTACAGGGATTCCCCAAAGTTCTTCCTTGGTAGAGACGACGGCGCCTCGTCGGTACACAGCTCCGAAAGCATGGGCCCGGGCTGGACGGAAAGCAGATCAGGGAGACTAGACCGGGTATACCGAGCTTTGATGGGCACGCAAAGGGATGGGCGGCCGTCTTGGTTGGCTTTGAAGGAGAACAGCAAGAGGGTCATGTCTCAAATCGACCAGGACAACCAGGCCTCCAGCTCGAGGTAGGTTTGGTTTTCACTTCCTCCGGCGTGTTGCTCACTCTTGGCCCGAGGTTGTGACTCGCAGCCTACACTCTACTCCACGGCGCTGCAGCGTACTAGGGTCACTATACTGTTGTGAATCTCGCCTGTCCTACCTTACCGTTCCTTGTCGGCAATGTCCAAATTCATGATTGCGGTGTACTCCGCCCCTCTGCTTTAGCACCTTCAGATAATAAGAGCGGGACACTCCCTATACCGTACAACTAGCATACCATGACTGTGCTCGCAAAGTTCAAAGCAATCTTTTCCAGCTCTCTTCCCCCAGATGCCCAAAAGATCTACGACGACCTCCGAGTGGCGGATGTCCCGGTCTCTGATGCGGTTTGTCGGTCCTGTCCTGATCCCTGTGACCAAGGCGGATGTCCCCCCCATTTCTGTTGTTTCTGTGCTAATACTACGCTGTAGATCACGACGACTATTCTCGCAGGATATCTATCGACATGGACTCGGATCTGCTAGGCACAGTGAAACCTCATAGACGCCAGGCAGGTACCTTCTCGTCGGCTCCAGCGCCTTCACCACACGACGTCTGTCATAGGTCATAATATCCACCAGTAGGTCGGACTGGCCCAAGGAGGTCACGGAGGCCGATGGTACTCTAGCTGCATTCTTGAGAGGTGTAGACGAAAAACTTCAAGCCGGCATAACACAGGACAGAGCTGAGGCTGCCAAGACCCGTCGGGCGTCTGTTGCTGCGGCCCTGTTTATGCAAGACGAGACGCGCAGGCTATCAATTCTGAATGGCAGTCACAGGTCATTCTCGGATGATCCTTCTCAGGAGACCGCTATCGTACTTCCCGACTTCAAGGTCGTCGCTGATGTTCCGCGATCACCTGCGGGTGCAGAGGCGCTCTGGACATCCGCTCTCGACCCCTCAAATGGAAGACTAGGTGCCAAATCTGACTCACTCAGGTCTTGGGTGTTGCCATATTCCTGCGTCATCCTCCTCTGTAAAACTGCCAGCGTTTTGTTTCCTTTGCGCTCGCTCACTGAATCTTTTCCCTGATCCTCTCCTCACGCAGGCTCACACAAGAGGCGCGATAAACGTTGTGCAATAGCTGCCCCCATCCTCAGAAAGAGTGAGAATGCCCAGGCAGTCTGAGATGGCTAGCTAACCGAGTATCTTATAGCTTTGACTCATTACCTGGAGCGCGAGGGTTGGGTGGTCCATACCGAACTGGAAGACCTTGCCGGAAACCCCACCCTCGAGTCTTCATGGGTAGAGGACTCAGAACCAGTGATCACTCTGGAGACACAGTTGAGGGCGCTCGCGGGAGCACGTAAAGCCCTTATCCTGTACACTTCTCACGTCGGAGGACACAAGTTTGCAGGAAACGTTATCGTATGTACCACTTTGATGCCATCCCTTGACAGCCATTCAACGCGAGATCCTCCCAGATATGTCATCCCCGAGGAACGAGTGTCTGGTATGGACGAGTCACTCCACATGATGTCGAATCTATCGTGAAGAACACTATCATTAACGGGCAGGTGCTTCCTCCCATCCTTCGCGGCGGGATGAACCTTGCGACATCAGGATGCAAGGCACTACATGACTGGTGATCGGCCCATATCTGAGCGATCTGCTATCCTTTCTGGTAGTAGAGAAGATGTGCGAGTGATTACATCGTCGATACGTGTGGTAGTGATAGTATAGAAGGCGGCAATAGACAAACTGGTGAAACACGGCTGGCTCATAATACGCGGGGGAAGCAAAGAGGACAAGTGAACACATACTCAACTCGAGAGACAGAGAGCTCGGAAGGCTTGCAGAACACACACCGGGGTCAAACACCTGAATCTTCTTGTGAGTCCATGTTGCCCGCTACGATCGTGCGTTTGAAAAGACAGATAAAAAGAAGGGACCACTGACACTGTTCGCGCCTCTACAACCCACTCATACAACTATTCAATCGTCCACGCCCTTTCTATTTTTTGAGTAACGTCCCGCGAAGCTTTCCTCGTCCTCGAATTCATCCTCCGTCGTTGTCTCGTGGGTTTCTTCTTCCACAGCTTCATCTTCTGACTCTGCGCGCTCTCCAAGCACACCCATTGGCGTTACCACGCTTTCCCCACCAGAATATGTGAATCCACGGAAATTCTCCTGCACACTGTTGGTAAGAGGGGACCCAGCCACATCGCGCTTCCTGCGGTTGCGGTTGTCAATCTGGATGCCCTGAGAACGACTAAGACCATTCGACCCAGTCTGCGCATGATTTGCACTGATAGTCATGCGATCGCTGCCCAGTGGGCCATTCGGCATATGTGCGAGGCCTTGCGCACCAGTTTGAATCCAATCTTCGCTAGGATCTTCTTCATCTGGGCTACTAGTCCCATCCAATCCGTTGCCTACTTCCCGAATATCAGCACCAGTGAACTCCGGATCGAAATTCGCTGTTGACTCGTCCGACTCGACAACAGGTTTAAAGGGCGGCGTAACTTGTTTCATGGAGAGCGCCTTCCAATCTATGCTTGAGAAAAACGGATGATCTTTGAGCTCCTCTGTATCTCGTTGTGCACCCAGACGGTGCTTCGGATTTCGGTTGAGAAGCTGAAGTATAGACTTAATCTTACTAAATCTAGGCGGTATAAGAAACGCACACACCCCCTTGACGAACAACTTTCCCTCTTCACTGATTACGCTGCGAGGAAATCGTATCTTGCCAAAACAGATGTTCTTATACATCTGCTGCGTGTCCTCCGCATAGAAAGGACTCCAACCACAACACATCTCGAACAAAAGCACACCAAGAGACCAGAAGTCGACCAATTTGCTGTAACCATGCTCGTCCAGCAGTACCTCAGGGGCGAGGTACTCTGTCGTACCACAGAACGTGGTCGTGAGTTCATCGGGTCGGAGATCTGCCTTGGATAACCCAAAATCGCAAAGTGCGACATGTCCGGTAGCATCTAAAAGGATATTCTCTGGCTTGAGATCACGGTAGACAATGTTATACTTATGCAGGTGTTCTAGAGCGAGAACAAGTTCCGCGATGTAAAATCGAGCCCGGTCTTCGGTAAAACGAGTCTCCTTCTGCAAGTGCCAAAACAGCTCGCCGCCGCTCTTGAAGTCGGTGACGAGGTACAGGTCTGTGTCCGTCTGGAAGCTGAACTTGAGGCCCACAAGGAACGGTGACTCCAGAGAGCGTTGAAGTATCTTGCGTTCTCCGATTGTATGTGCTACCTCTTTCTTCGCAATGATCTCCTTCTTTGAAAGTATTTTCATGGCATATATACGCTTCGTGTCCTTCTTTCGGACTTGGAACACCTTGCCAAAAGTGCCACGTCCAATGAGCTTGAGAAACTCGAAATCGCGTGGATTGAGTGCTCGTTTGTTCTATCACGTGGAAATTATATGTTAGCATCGTCGTCAAGGGCCACGACTGTGCGAAGAAGAAGCCGAGAAGGTGATAGAGGGTTGAAAGTAACGCAGTGCATCGCTGCGTACCTTGAGTTGCTCGAACGTGATTTGTACACGCATTTCCCCGCTGATGATTTCGTTCTCAAATGGCCGGAGCCTACGATTGGTGACGTGAGTAAGGGCTAGCGATGCGGGACGGAGGACAGGGATGGGCATAACGGGAAATGAACCACGTACTTGAACCATTGGTCAACAGTGTGGTCGTGAATCAATACGGGTTTAATCTGGAAGGTTCCAAGGAAGAAATGGCCAGAGACACGGTCATAAACGTTGAAGGTGATTAAAGACTCTTCCGAAGTGACATCGCTGTAAATGAAGTCAGAGATCAGGGATAATCGACCAGTTCACAGCACCTACAAGGACACCTCGTGTTTCCACACAGGATTGTGTGCTGACATACGCCCAAAGAGTCCTTGAGTAGAAGGAGGTGTAGAACATGGTAGTTTACTGGAGGACGAGAGGGAGGACGAGGGCGACGTGTTCGTACTCGACTTTCCAGGCGGTCGCGATGCACCAATGGCGCTGAGTGCGGTTATGGCGTTTGAGGAGGACGTTCTTGACATGGCTGTGGCAGTCCCCTTCACCTCCTTGTCTGTTTCTTCCGTAGGATCGCGACTGACGAATTCGTTCTGCTCAAACAGGACCACCACGTAAGGGCGCGCATGTATAGAAGATACATTGAGGCTGCGCGCAGATATGAGCTTGACATGGATCTGCCCCTTGGACGTTGCCGACGAAGCAGACGGTTGTGCTGTATGCGCAGCACCGACGGTTATACTCGAGGACGTTCTGGCCGAGGCGGACGATGACGATGGCGTACTGGATTTGTTTTCCATAGCGTCAGAGAGTTGTGGTGATTTTCTGGTGCTGTGCATGGAAAAGTCTGGGGCATGTAGAGATATTTGGGTAGTGGGAATGCAAGCGACAAAAGAACCAGACTGAGGACTTATGGGGCCTGGCGGCGTAACATCGGCTTGTACCGGGACCGCTGCCGGGGTCGTCGCAAGCAGATGGTGGTGAACGGAGCCAGAGGTGGAAGACGTGGGATCACTGGCCTGTGGGGACGGCAGCGGTGGTGGTGGGTTCCGAGAGCTGAGGGATGAGGACGGCAATCTGGTGACGTCGACGACCTCTGGGACATCGAAGGGATTTGGGCGCTCGCGGCCATCGGCGCTGGCCCGGGGGGTGAGCTGCTCGAGCACGGACGGCCACAGCTTAATCATCGCTTTGGAAGGGGACAACGACGATGGGGTGAGCCGTGACGATGACGAAGGAGACGAAGAGGACGAGGGTGTTGGTCGCTGAGCAAGTGCCTCCGCGACGGACATGGCTGCGTGCGGAACGGCGGGAGTAACCATCATCGCTCCTCCGCCATCCGCAATATATTCGGCACGAGGCTATCGCCAGCCAAACGTCCTGGACACTCGCAGTACGTACAAGTGCACAGACCCACTTGCAATTCCCTGAGACGGACCGACGGCGACGATCTACACACCCGCTCCTGAAGACCCTGACTGGACAGCCTCCAAGTACGACCTGGCCCACCGGAGAACCCCCATCCCACCACCCACCACTCCGCCAAGACACAGAGCTTGACGGCCTGAGTGCCACGGAAGCCGGTCTAGAGAGGTCCGGACGAGTCCCCGTCAGCATCGTGGCCCTGAACACACCGAGAGAACGTACACACGAGGGCAAAAATGCTCGCCGTCCCCACACCGGCCCCCAGCTCTCTCGCCTCAGCCCATCGTTGTCCATATCGTTCTAGTCCATCCTCGATCCCCACCCATACCAGTGCGGCGACACCCAATTTCACAGCATGTAGGCCGCCCTCCCGCAGTCCCGCTGCCATGCGTCGGTAGTTTTTAGTCTTGTTGTAAAAATACCACCCCTGGACCGTCGTAGGTGGTCGGTGTGCATTCTCAGCCAAGAACCGCAGCGACGCCCGGCGGGAACCTCGGACTGCACCGATCATTGTGCCCACAATGGCAGCTGAAACCGGAAGAACAACATAGCGAGAGTGCAGGATCGGTGTCAGATCGTACGGCTCCTCTGGAGACACCCTACTGTCGGCGGTCATGGATGGAGCTGCAATTCGAGGAAAGAAAAGCAGGAAACAGAGCCTTTGCAAAAGTGGCAATTGGCAAAGAGTCGAACAGCCTGGCCGTCCTTGGTCCAATCTTTGGTAACAAAATTGAGGTTGCAAGTAAGCGATACAGCGTGGACCATGCAACAATGACTACGGCGGCGAGAAGGAGTCTACGGGTGTCCCTAGGTCGGGGGCTCACGGCGACCTAAAGGTGAGCCTTTATGCCCGCTTGCTGCATGATAGCAGCCTCTCTCTTGCTCAACGCCACTGCGCGTGTGAGTAACTCTGGCGCTCGCTTCAGTTCCCTTTGGCCAACCTGCTGAACATGGACCTGGTAAACCGAAGCATGTTGAGCTTGCACGCGTCAACCAGATAACGTGCTTACTGCATCGGGTCCCTATGAAGAGGAAACCTTCAGCCATGGACAATAACAACGTACTCAAGAACGTACATCAGCGAACCGCAATGTTCGTAGTTGTGCATACATGCTTGCTAGCTCCTGGTCTTGGCTCAGTCCTTCCGCCCCAAATGCTTGCATCGCGCGATCTACAACGTTGCACGCCATTGTCGGAACCACAGACTAGACGCCGTGTTTCAAGACCCAGCATCAGCGTCACAGATCACAGACCTAGGTTGGAATCCGTGCACCTTGGCAATACCGATTTCCTTTAGTGCACCTTTAGCCCTGTATTTATCGATCTATGACACTCCTTAGTCCATGAACGGGGCTACACCCCTTGTCTGAGAACATGCCTGAAAAGCAGCACTGAGGACGAGCAGTCGCGCTGCCTCAATCTCTGTCCTGGACTTGGCAATTTCAGCCACGACAGTCCCTAGATGTTTATCTTAGTCAACGACTCCCGAAGGATACACAATGTAATCACCATGCTCGTAGAGATATTTGCCAAACGTCTTGCGCGAAGGATCCGTCACTCGTTGGATCATCAGGTCCAAAGCTCTCGAGGCTGCGCCGATAGAGCGCATACAATGGTGGATGCGTCCAGGACTGCCAAGGTTGTTATGGAAGTGTACATGCACTGACCAATGAGGATACAAACCCAAGACGACCTTGAATAATCTAACAAAACACGTTTTCGCATTGGCATTCAATGGACAGAAGGAATGACTCACCTCGAATCCCCTCCCCCATCCAAGTACCAGATTGCTCAAGGGAACCCTTACATTCTCGTAAATCACTTCACAATGACCCTCCGGTGCGTCATCGTACCCGAACACCTCCATTGGACGCACAATCCGGACGCCAGGTGCATCTGCAGGAACAATGACGACGCTTTGTTGCTTGTATTCGTCCAGGTTTGCTGGGTCGCTCTTGCCCATTACGAGGTGTAATTTCGTTCGGGGATCACCGGCACCGGATATCCACCTAAGGAATGCAAGGCCGGATAGGCACAGTAAGAGGCCGGTAGCAACGAAATGACGAGGTTTGGCAACCATTTGTGTCCATCAATCACGATTTCATGACCCTCTTGTCTGATGGAGGTTTTAATGTTACGTGCGTCCGAGGATGCCACTGCACGCTGCATGTCAGTATAACATGTGGCACACCAGAGATGAAGCTGCATGCCAAATCGTTCTGTCATTGCGAAAGCAGAGCGAAATTTCCCATTAAGCAGTGGTATAAGCCATTCCTCCTGCTGTTCGGGGGACCCATACCGGGCAAGGACCTCTGAAATGCCTCAGCAAACGTTCACGAAGAGGGCAGAAATGGTGTACCCATGTTTCCCGTATCCGGTGCAGCACAGTTCACCGCCTCAGACGCCATGTGTCCACCTCGTCCAAGTATCTCTGCCATAACAGCGTACTGTCGTTCATGTAAACAGTTGATTACAGGACAATGGACCGATGGTCACACCTCGAGGTTTGAGAGTGGAACACCGTGTTGCGGATAATGTGCTCTGCTGAGGAAAAGATTCCAAAGCCCGAGCTTGCGCGCCTTCACCTTCAGCTCCTCGATAATTGGCACTACAGTCTTCCAGCGTTGTACCACGTCCCTGGGTATTTGTGCATGATAAAGTTTGGCAGAAGGGTAAACTTCATCCTGCCTGGCGCATCAGCGAGTCACTAACGCGGGGGGTGTTCACGGTCTATACCTGGAGAAAAGCGACGAGTTTAGTTAGGGTTTCCTTCCCATAGGATGTGAATTTATCTTCGATCTTTAAACTCTCAGCCCGGTACGAGATGCGTACGAACGTGACACCTACGAGGTTCCAAGATGCCTCGGACGTGAGCTCGGTTATCGGGTGGTTTACCATGGCTTTTCGTGAGTATCAACCAACGAAATGATCACTGACAAAGAGCCGGTTACTGGCAGTTCCCGGTACATATTCGGTTCTGGCATCGGATTACAAGTCAAACTTGCCGAGGGAACGGCTAACTAGCTACGACACTTGATTAGAGTCAACATTGGGTGACATGACATGACACAACGGGAGAGCAGTGCCAAATTAATGTATGCTGCCTAGCGGAAAAGCAACGATACAGTATGGTAGATCAGGATAGACATCGGCGATGAATATGGATACAAGTCATGAATGAACGAGAAACTGAAGAGCTTGGAAGAGGCATGCATACAGGGCTCAAAAGATACAGCAGCAAGCAACTAAACGCGCCTCGATTCAGCGAATGCGCTCACGGGGTCGCGATGGAGATTGCCGTCCTTCGTGGAGGTCTGGGGTAGATTCACCAAAGGTAAAGGGAAGTTCGGGATCAATTCCAAACGCGCCAGCATCAAATGACTGCCAAAGGGAATCTTGATCGTTTGAGTATCCGTTCATATTATAATTTCGAATGTAATCAAGCCCCAAAAACGGCAGTCCAGGAGCAGGAAAGGAAGAGGTGGGTGGGGTGCTTGAAGGTTGGGCATAACTGACATCCGAAGGGCTGCTATACCAAGTTGGGTCAATACTAGATGCCGAATGCTCGTATGTGGCGTATGGTATGGGATGCGTTCCGGGGGCGTATATGTCGAGACCGCGATGGTCTCCCGGGCCGCCATCCCATTGATGACTTCCGGAAGATGCGAGGGGGCTGTGATGCATCCCGTAGTCGTGAGGTGAAGGGACATGGAGTGGAGAGAGAGGTGGGCCTGTATAATTGTATGGGGATGCACCCATCAGCTGGGGACTTCCCTCCTGCTGCTGAGTTGTTTCCATGGTGGACATGGGTGGCGAGGGCAGATTAACAGATGCCGGGGAGCTATGAGGGCTAGATTTTCCGCCTATCGACTGCGGGCTAGAAAAGACCCCAGGATAAGACAAGCTCGAACCGCCGATACCTTCACTCTCGTCATGCCCCCTTTTACGAGAGGTCGATCGGTTGCGTTGTGCTACAGTCCACAAGAGGTCAGCAAGCATCATAACCCAGTGCGTGTCTTCCTTACAATCTACACGATACGGTGACGAAACAAGGGATCGACGGGTAGGATTTGGGTCTCGTGAACGGCTGATTTTCCTCGGTTTCATCTTTATTGGTCGGTTCATGGTTGGCACTTGTCCCGAAGAAGAAATAACGGACCGCCTGGATTCTAATGCTGTCGGCGCAACGTTTTGGGCCATGGAAATTCCAGATGCATCGCTGCTAGATCTCTTTATGGCTTCATCCGCGGTGCTCGTCAACTCGGCGAGCAACTCCTTGCATTTACGAGCGCCTGGCCAATGACCCTCCCAGGACTCTATGATTGGGAGACAGCTCTTCGCTTCATCCATCGCCGTAGCTGCAGTCTTCGTGTCCGGGGAATGCATAGCAAACAGAAGGATAACGACAGCGGAACTGAAAAGATGCTGGATGAAAAATGCAAGATGATGTGAAGGTGGCACGATGTTATTGATTGAGGGTGCAAGACGGATGCATGAACGAGCAGAAGTGACAGCCTTTGCAGTTGAATTGGGTACGACCGATTGGTCACGCCTGACCGGCAGGAAATTGCGATGAAGGGTAGTGAGCACTGAATAATAATGGCTGCATAAAACGACAGTCGTGGACATATGCTTGTCGCTGGTGCTCGGATTCCTTAAAAAGGAGGGAAGGTCATCAAACCACCTAGTGAGTTCTTGATCAAGATCCTCGACAGACCGCTGTAACTCCACCCTCTTCTCAGGTTCGATCGTTTCCTTGCAATTGTCGATGGCGTACACTTGTCGCAGGACCCGTCCAGCGATCTGATAAAGTGTTACTAAGGCGATGGTCCCCGACATTAAAGACGGAGGCTTTTGCGAAAGTTGAGCGCCAGTGAAGTATTCGGGTAGCCGTTCGTCGTCGACGTCCACCGGAAGTTCAACGTCGCAATCAGAGTCCTCTATGCCAAGTGGGCGACCAAGTGCAAGGGCCAGCATGCGATCTAAACAGTACACACTACACCATATTTTCCGCCGAGTCTCTTTCTCAATAGAAGATATGGATAATCGCCGTGGCGAGCGCTGGAACATCGTCAGTAACAATTGCAGTTTCGATGGCCAACGCTTACATGCAATCCCAAGTCTTGCGCACTACGTACCGCTTGTCCTACGAGGAGCCAAGCCTGAGGTAGGCAATTGATAGAACACAAGAATGAAGACATGAGAATAAAACTTTGAACATGAGACACCTGAATCGATGCATGGCTGATGTAGTGCAGAATCAAGGCCCTAGCAAATGCAGTAAAATTAGTGTTGACAGAAATGTGACCACGGTCCGTGAGAATGTACCTCTCATAGTAAAGCATGCCTATCCCACCATCGTCTAGGCGATCGCTTGTCAGCCGTGAGTCGTTGACCAGTCGAGCGGCACACGCAAATATAGCAAAGACGATTGAGATGAATGGGGCCTCGACTTGGGTGAATGCCGCATCGCTCCTTCTTGCCATGAGGCGTTTGTATCTGACCATGAACGAGGGCTTATCAAGAATGGGCATCAAGAAATGAAGGCGTTCAAAGTACGCATCGATCTGATGTATGATCGTAATTAGTAGTAGTCGACCTAGACCACATCCCACGTGCTTACCAACTTGTCACATAAATCTTCATCTGGGTATTCGACTTCATCCGCACGGGGCAGGGCACGTAGTTTCCCAAAGAAGACTGATGCTGGGAAATATAATTTATTTGCACTAGGGCCAGGCGCCCGTGGGTCCTCTTCCATCGGAGAGACACGATGGAGGGGATTCGTCGTTAGGGCACGGAAAGACTGAATCAATGACATTGTGGATGAGCCACCTATCCAACGAAGATGGCCGTGTTCGTCCAAAGCGAGTTGACCGAGAGATTCGGAGACATCGTCTTCCATCTTGACGGAGGACGACTCGGGTGAAGAGCTGTCGTCAGTACGGGCATCTGCGGCAGCCTTTGACGACATGGCCTGGAGAACTGCCGATGCCGGAGGTAGACTGTCTTCGCCAGTGATGCTAGTTGCGGAAGGTGGATCGACTGTGGGTGGAACCCCCAAGGATGGCCCAAGCTGCTCAAGGACAGGTGTTATTTGAGAGAAGAGGGACTCCATGTGGAGCAGACGCGCTTCAAGCTCTTGAACGTAGCTGAGGAAAGGTGAGTGTCGGGCGAGGACGAGGTAGTGAGGCGACGTACTGTCTGCTCAAGGCAGCCCTGTCCTTTGTCTGGAGCCAAGTACACTGGGACCCAGACGACTGACACTGCGCACAAGTGGGTTCACATCCATCGCACTTGATTTTCTTGCGTCTGTCAGCGATCGGGTCAGAGAACGTGTTGCGGACGTGTGAAACCGAAGCAGGGGCGGGATGTGGCACGAACCTGCAGCTTTCGCATGCGCGCCAGACTCTCCTGCGCTGGAACTGGACGGGCTTGGTGCCAGCATCGTTGGGGAGGGAGTCGTCTTCGATGCGTTTTTTCTTGGACTGGTGGGTCATGGAATACAAGTCTTCGGAGTAAAAAGTGTGTTGAGGGCGAGGATAATGACTGGGTCTGACAATGTCGAGATATCGTCGGATGCCTGTCGGGTCGGCCCGATGCAACGGATGACTAAGCCAGTCCATTGGCTGTGCAATCGTCCCCGTCAGTCCACCGCCTCGTGCTGCAACCAGTACACGATGCCGGCCTACCGTTGTTCTACGTGTCCTGGCCGCTGCACAGTAAATCGAGTGGAAGAGGTATGTGTGGAGCACACACGGTCCGATTCTCTCTTACCGTGTCTTTTTATAAGGATGAGTTCGGAAATGAATGTCGTTGCTGTGACTTGTTGGCGCCTGCACCATGTCAGCAAGTGTCTTCCGGACCAGTCTTTCACCCGAATCCGTTGAACAGAGCCACCAGCTGA
Organism: Pulveroboletus aff. viridisquamosus; assembly: GCA_038088935.1. Lineage (NCBI taxonomy): Eukaryota > Fungi > Basidiomycota > Agaricomycetes > Boletales > Boletaceae > Pulveroboletus > Pulveroboletus aff. viridisquamosus. The sequence goes on from JBBPJW010000757.1 coordinate 12,421, forward strand.
GCATTGAATACCTAACTCCTCGCCTCGCCAACTCTCCAAGCGAGTAGAGGCATTACCTGTTTGACTAATGGCCTCGCTTTTCTCTTGCTCCTGGGGTGCCAAGCCTCATCCCCTCGATTGGATTGGTGGTGCCAAAGAACGCGCTAGCAATCCCCATTCAAGCAATCGCTGCGCCTCGTATGTTCTTCCGCGATGGAACCCAACAACATGTTGTGGTCACATAACTTACTTCACCTCCCCAATATTAAGGAACACTGCTATTCAGATCTGTTTTTTGTTCTCCCGCTGGACAAGTCACGCGGTAACATCGGTTTCATGGAAACTTTTTTTTTCCCTTCGTATCAGAACCGGAAGAAAACCCTCCCCGAGGACAAATAATCCTTTTTGACGCGACATGTTTAGTCCTGGAAGAGTGTTTCGGCATCAGCTGATCCACTGCACGTGTAGAACAATGGAAGATGAGGTTGCGATGGTGAAAAAAAGGGAAAGTGACTACTTGTCATCATATTTGGACTCTAAAATGGTCAAATTCCTAAGCTCCACTAGGAAATATTCGAGATCCTATCACGCTAATGACTACAGATCACCGGGGTCTTCCATTTAGTGACCTCACTCTAGCGAGTCCGAAAGCCAACAGCTGCATCAGGACTTTCGCCAACGCGTCGCTCGAGACCCCTTGATTTACATCAAGCAGCCCCGTGACTATTGACCCTCGAAAACAGGGGAGTGGCCAGGTCGTGCCGACACCAAGAATGAGTGTGCGTGCGAATCGTACCAGAAGCATCAGGGTAACGAATGCCCTCTGTAAAATCGAGAGCGCATCCATTCTCTACCAACACTTCTCTACGCCCTCCGCTAAGCGTATGTCATCCCAAACGTCCACACTGCCAACGGGCGTTATTGTCGCCATCTATTCTGTAGGGTTGCATACTCGCTTGGACGAATCCCTCCATGAGCCCAGATACGACCCTGTGCACCCGTTAACCGTGGGACGCCCTGGCCCTGATGAAGAGCCAACACCCCTCGATGCGATGCCCGCTCCAGGAAGACCATGTGAGTCCGCAGGATTGAGCCTATTGTGTACCGTAGACTCGCTGAACAGAGTTACTCAGGTGCACCAGAATGTTCTTGATCTACGCCGTCATCCACACTGAATAGCTGCTCAACTGGGCATCTCAAAGCCGTCCCTATATTATTGGCCTTACACATGGCTCTGATTCACATAATTGTGACCGCGCTTCAACACTTGTTGCAAAAACAAAGCCGGTCATGACTATAATGGGGCGGCATGTGCTTATGACGTCTATAACCCGCTATCTTTCTATGAGTGAACCAGATATAGTGCTCTCGTCACATCTGTTCCACAGACAATAATATGGAGGAGACCGGAGTTGTTCATAAAAACCAGGTCTTATTGACACCCTTGGTCTCCCTCAATCATAATCCCATCAGAACTTAGAAGCAGGAGCCGCTACATTTAGTCAAAAACCTTAATTTGCTATCTCGTCGTGATAATTTCTTGTATCCTAGTTACGGCGTGATTGACAAAGGTATCTTGCGTGCTGTAATACCCCAGAGTGTGGTAGCATAGTGTCCGCTCTTCCACGCGAGCCTGTCTGTGTATTGCACACGAAGCACACGTTGACCAGGCGCTCCACATACCCAGGGGTTGGAACGAAATGGGATCATGTGGGAGATCATACGAAGGCACTCGCAGAGTTGGACGAATCCGGGTAGAGGATTGCTGACGTGCTTGCCAAGGGGGTGCTCACAATCGAGGTGGCAGTCGCAGGTCCTGATAGCTGTGGTTCAGTTGAAAGAGACCGCGTGAGACAGTGTTTGCCTGATTGCAGCAGGGGTCCATGTTCCGCTCTCGAAACTCAGAAGCGAAGACCATGCACGAGGTCTTGTTGCAAAAGAGGATGGAGGTTTCACCAGATGGCCCTGCAGCCGAGCCAACAATGGTAACTTTGTGATCCATCGCCATCGGTACCGTAACTATCATGATGCCCGTTCACGTACCTCGACCACCACGCGGTACACGGAAGCTTTGAGAGCATGATCGCCGATACATCGGCCTGCTGGTGTGCGTGAGTGATATACCATACTCATTCCTATCGACGACTGGTAATGAGTTTGATGACGCACAGTGGCTGCGAGCTGAGGTCTGAAATCTGGGGGAGGAGTGCGCCGATGGAATTGCGTTGGTCCATGATGTTTGTTGTGTACCCTTGTTTGTTGCGTCGTGTGGCGTGGCCTGAGCTACCATCAAGGCAAAAAAACGTCGATTTGCAGCTTTGCAGGCAGGGCACTTGTAATGGCGGACATGGACGTGACACAAGCGGCGCTGAACGGGGGCGCTGCACCTGCCATCGATGATAGTGAGGAAACCGAGTCCAAGGTATTCCAGTTCTCTTCGTTCCACCCTTCACAATCAGTCCTCAATGACCTCACAGGAAATTCAGCTGATGAAACAACGTGTGGAGGAGATGGAAAGGGAGGCAAAAAAGCTGCGTGAACTGCAGGCTGCAGCAGAGTCTCAGAGCGCCGCGGGCGGCGTTGCGACAGACCAGGGTGTCGCAATGGAAACCGAAGAAGAAAGGGCCGTTGCAGACAGTCGAAGTATCTTTGTTGGAAACGTGGGTTTCCTATCTGGTGTGGTTTTTCACTTTCTCAGTCACTCAAATGGCCGTCGCCAGGTTGATTATGGTGCAACCCCAGAAGAAATCCAGGGACATTTCCAGGCTTGCGGGACTATCAACCGAGTGACCATCCTCTGCGACAAATTCACGGGTCACCCTAAAGGGTGTGTTCCACTCTTTGGGTTCCTTGGCCGTTTTACAGACAACTTGTACCCCAGATTTGCTTATGTGGAATTCGCCGAGCCAGACTTCATCGACGCTGCCTTGGCGATGGACAATTCGCTGTTCCGTGGTCGACTAATAAAAGTGAGCATCGCATGTTAAAGGAAGTTGCGAAACATAAGACAAACATGACCAGGTAACAGCCAAACGTACTAATATCCCCGGCTTCAATCGAGGTCGGGGTCGGGGGGTATACAGGGGTGGATATCGGGGTGGATATCGGGGTGGCGGCTACGGATACAATCCCTATCGTGCTCGCGGGAGGTGAGCTGTTGCCAATTTGCCATGCGGACCTCCCTTACTGGACTGTTTCCAGAGGGCGGGGACGTGGGCACTGATTCAAAACGAGCCACGAGGCGACCCAAGACGTTTAAGCAGTGAACGTTGCATCTCTCTGCTCCCGTGCAAATCCAATGGCTGCTACCATAATACGTTTGAGGCAGACTGTGCTATGTATCCCTTGTTTCGAATTCTAGAGCTGTACATAATGAACGTTTGTGGTCAACTGGAAATGGTCGTTTCCCGTTCCTGCGTTTGGTGCTGAACCACTACCATATCCATCGTCATGGCCCTGAGATTATGCAGGTTGCTGACCTCCGGCGCAGCGCCTGCTAGCTATCCGTTTTCTAAAACCGCCATCCTTCCTCCCCCACTTCCGATTCCCTCGGGCCAGCATGGTGCTCTCAGAGAAGGCAAAGGTCTCATGGCCTTCTTGCATCAGGGTCTACCCGAACCCAAAAAAAGAGAATGGCTCGCAACCTGGTTCTCCCGGAGGCATCCTGACCGACTCCTGCCTGGTTCTGTACTCACTGTCACGACTGAACACGCTCCCGGTATCTTCTCTGGCGTGCTCATATCAGTCAGGCGACGTGGTCCAGACACCTCGTTCGTTCTCCGCAATGTCGTCCAGCGAACCGGCATGGAGACACAATTTTTTGTCAACTCTCCACATTTGAAGGACATCAAGGTCAGACAGAGGGCGGGAGGGCGCAAGGGAACAAGACAGCGGCGAGCGAAGCTGTTCTTCCTTCGGGATGCACCAGACAAGATGACCGACATTACGTCGAGCGTGGGCAAGTCATGAGCTCGTACGTCGTGGACTCCGTTAAATGGTTCCCATGCATATTCAGCCTTCTTGCAGCCCTGCGACTACTACTTGGTGACTGTGGGGTGGTTGGTCGAGGCTGCATTAGAACGAACAGTTAGGGTAGACGACGAATGTACGGGCACGAATAGACCAAAAGTCACTCGTCCACTGAGCTCAGAGCGTGACGCGACAAGTGCCAAAAAGGGACATGTAATATGGGCATTGCAGCTGATCCACCACAGCCACCTTCTGTCTGCCTCCCCGCCGCAGCCATGCCTTCGCGAAAAAACCATTCTCTTCGCAGTCTTACCCTATCTCCAAAGCATTCCTCCACTCCTGGTCCACCGTCACCCACGTTCTCAGAAGCAACCCACGCCTCTGCCATCAACTTTGGCGACAATGGCCCGGAGAAGATCATCACTCGGGCAAACCTCAAAGTAAGCTTGCAAGCCTATGATGAGGTATGTACCCAGTGTTTCCCCGCTGCGCACTGCATGGTGGGCGTTCTGATCCACCGGCCTTAGCTCATGAGCTGTAGCGCAAATTACCGCGCAGCATTACTCACCATGTCCAAAGCCACCGCAGCGTTCGCCGATTCTCTGGAGAAATGTTCGGCGTGCGTTACGTACTCCCATCGTTAGTAGAAAGAGAAATCCTGATTGTGCCATAGTTTGAAGGGCCCATCGTATGAAGCAGGGACTCGGCTCCAAGCAGCTTCAGGACTACATCACCTCATTGGCAACCACTGGCACGTATTGGTTCGTCGTGCCCCTTGACTCCATGTGTCAGCACCCCTGACCGTGCCCTCAGGCGGAGTCGCTCGACAAGAGCTTCGAGAGACCCTTGCGTCAGCACTTGGATACTTACAAAACAATAGTACATGTACGTCGTCTTATTCGCCCATCCGATGGTTCCGGTAATCTTCCACAGGAACGCTCCGTTTCATACGAGAAAGCACTTCGGGAGAAGAGTGAAATTATCCGTCGGACAGAAGCGAGCAACATGAACCGGAAACAGAGGAGTGTGTTTCTTTCCATATCTCAAGAACGTCATTAATGTGTTCCAGACCTCCAGAGCTTTCGAGAAGCACTGTCCGTTCTACAACGACAGGTCGATGAACTCGATGACCTAAAAGCTCAGCATTACCGTGAAATCATGGAGCATGAGGAAGAGGTATGGAATGTAGTGCAAGCAAAAGTATGTTGATGAGCGCGGTCTGTACCTTTTGCTGATCCTTTTTCCTTCAGGTTTGCGTTGCAGTGCGCTCTACTATGGATATGTTCGATAGGTTCACCGCGAAAGCGTACGCATTATCCACTATTATGTGTTGTGATACTTTTCTAACTCATGCTTCCATTCTCTCAGCTCCGACCCTATTCTCGAACCCATGCTCCAGTCTATCCCAGATCCATTCGACTCGTACGGACCACCCCAGGCGGAAGACCAGATATTCACCATTCTTCCACCACTCGCCGTCATTGCTAATGCACCATCTCCGTCTCCGAGTCCACTAGCGAATACACCGCCCTCCAGTGGCTCACCACCTGACGTCCTCAACCACTCATGGGCTCCGACTAGCAACTTTCTCCCTAATTCATCCTCGGAGTGGAGTGATGTATTGCCACCTTCTCCCACTCCACGGTCAGCATCACCCTCTGCGACTATCAAGCGTCGCCAATCTCACCCTCCTTCGACGAGTCATCATTCACGCAAGTCAGATTCAAAGCTCCGTAGTGTTTTGACAATCATTGATGAAGCCCGTGTTGCCCACACAACTGAAAGCTCAGAAGCAGGCAGACTAGAACCCAGATCTACTTCATCCTCCGATGTGAATGGTGGCGCCCTATCATCTTCTGGAGAAGAGGAATGGGGCGAATTTGGGTATGGTGAACCCGCATGTATGGATACAAGCCGGGGGGATGAAACGCCACGTCATTCGACTTCATTGGTCGCCACCTTAAATGTCCCTCCGTATGATCATGATCAAACAAATGAGCCTAGCCCCGCTCCGGACACCCGGTCAGATCGTACGTTACTGTTGGACTCGGGCCAACATGTATCAGCTTGAGGTCACCTTATTTTGGTTCCCTTCGGCAAGCTGTTGCGTGAGCAAGGGTAGAAGGGAGACAGCATTGGCAGTATATGATATGATGTTATGACTCGCTAGGCACCAAGACTTGTAATGTACTGCCTCGCCAATGTCCGGGGAGGTGGTCGCGCGGAATCTGCAGTGGGTCGTCATATTCCTGTCCTCCCTGTAGGCCTCCGACAAGCCACATTTCCACGAGCAAGTCTCCACATGCTGTATTCGCCATCCTCCGAGCCGAACACCGGGGACAGCGTGTTGGGGGTAAAAGAAGGGACGACACGTCCCATGGCTCAGTCCCGCTCACTCTAGACATTCGCTCACCAAGCGGGGACTAAAACGAAGTCGGGCCAGTGCACGTCGATAGGCCTGCTTCCGCTCTGCTTCTTTTGTCTGGCCCACAGTCGATGGTATCATTTCGCTGGTTTTATGCCACCTCCACAAGTTGTCATATCGTCATGATGGTCAGCAAGGCCACCACGGCCACAACGGTACCAAGGAAGGAATAAGCGAGATACACCTTTTTCCAGCTCGTTCGTGTCTTCCACGACTCAGACATGGACACCGTATTGAGACAAGACGTCCTTGGCAACGGTCGCCGGACTCTTGAAAAGAGGATCTGTACCAGCGGTGGTCTTTGGGAAGGCGATTACATCTCGGATCGACTGTGTCTTGCAGAGAATGGACATCAGCCGATCAAACCCTGAGTGGAATGCACGTTGATATGCTCAATTCAGTCCCGGCGGAGATGGCTACACTCACCAAGCGCGATCCCACCATGTGGCGGAGCACCACACTTGAGAGCTTGCAAGAGGTGCTCAAAAGAGGCTCTTTCTGATTCATTCAGCTTTTTGGGGGACGTCGGTTCCATGAGGTGCAACAACTGAGCCACCGGTCTTACCTGAAGGGCGTGATAAAATATATACTCCTGCATGGCAGCATCGTGTACCCTGACCGAGCCCCCTCCGATTTCGGTACCATTCACCACGAGATCGTAATGCTGTCCTCGGACCTGAGAAATCAGGAATCAACTCAGGACCAGGGAATTTGCCGAGAGAGGTGTGCGCACACCTGGTCGATGCGACCATCATACATAGCCTCGATATCTTGCCACATAGGAGCGGTGAACGGATGGTGAGTGCTCGTCCATCTATCACCCGCCAAGGAGTCCTTGTCTGGATCCAGCCTAGTGAAAAGGGGGAACTCGGTCACCCATAAAAAGTGTGGATAAGGCAGAGGAACATAATCTCCTGAACCAATTGAGCCGAACAGAATGCCACAGAGATAACGTCAGACATACCCAGATTCTGCGCCAACTCAGATAGTCGTATCCGTATCCGACCTAATGGCGTGGATCCACCCTGCAAGCGTGAGAAGTGGAACGAAACGCTGGAAGCCACGCATACCTCAGGAACTGCACGACGCCTGGACACATATAAGGTGTCACCCACGCTGATTCTAAGCACGTTGTTCAGGGTGGTATGGTGCTCAGGGTCAATTGCGAAAGAGACATTTTCATGCTCGCACAACCAGGTCAGTAAATTGCCACTGGTGACCACGATGCGATTCTGTCCGGCAGCGTGTGAATGATGTACCAGGCGACTCTCGCTCCGGGACGTACAACAGTGGGCTCGCCGGTTGACTGGTACTGTTCATTTGCGCGGACAAAAGGCAAGTTCTCTGAACATCGGACGATCAGAATCTCGAGAATTTGTCCGAGACTCGCAAGTGATGTCTGATGGTTTTGGGGAAGCAGTGGAGTGATGTTCTTGATCTTGAGTCGAACTTTAGTTCAGTGGAGAAAAGAGACAGCGATCGCACCACCTCCATGGCAAAGCGCGTGTCGGGTTTATCTGAACCATACTGAGAATGGCCAACGTGACAAGAAAAGTATGTGAATGGATCAAAGTGGCTTACACGTGCCATCGCCTCCCCATAGGTCATAACCTTGAATGACCTTGGGAGGGAAACACCCTCGACTTGCTGCCATATCTTTCCAATCAGTGACTCGATTACGGCGCGAACCTCGTGGCCGCCTATTCGCCAACCATCGTTGTGAGAACTGGGCAGTGGACCCCATGAGACATAGGCCATTTCGAGATCAATTTGGGTAAATTCGGGCTGTCTGTCCTTGCGGCCATCCTCATCACGGAAACACTTGGCGAATTGGAAATACTTATCAATCGCACCAGAACAGATAAGAAGCTGCTTTGGTTGTTGCGGTGACTGTGGGAGCGAGTAAAAAAGGGGGGGATTGTTGGTTCTACCTTGGGAGGTAGATATACCGACCCTGCTTGGAACAAGGAACTCTCTGGCACCCTCGGGAGAAGATCTGAGCAAGAGAGGGGTCTCGACTTCGAGAAAGCCTGGACCGTGGGCCAAAGATAAATTGGGTTCAAGATCACCGGTGAGAGCACGCACCATCAGCGTGGAGGGAATCTCGGACGAGATGGGAGACATGGCTTCGCTGTTTGATATTTTCAGTCAGCGCGCTCCTGCGGAGATCAAGAAACCGGAAGCGAGCCCGAAGTTCATCATTGACCTGTGGTAGAAACTCAGTCGTTTCCAGGCCGACTGTGTGCAAAGACACCGACCAAGGACCGATCGTCGGAGGAGTAGAAAGGCAAGACGGGGGAGGCAGGATTGAGAACGGTGAAAGAGTCGACTTGAACCTCGATGTCTCCCGTGCCAGACTTTGGACGCGTGAGGGCACGGGTGGGATGAGGGCAAAGAGCAACTGACTGGGCGACGGTCTTTCTTGGGGCGCTCGGATACGCGGCCTTGGATCAAGACGGATGATTCGACAGGAACGTCCGAAAGAGTTGGGAGATCTGGATCGTCGAACGTGTTCCGACGGACGACGAGCTGTGTAGTGCCAGAGGAGTCTTTGATGGGGAAGAAGGAGAACACGTTTGAGATTTTGCTTGATTTGGCGAGACATCAGCTGAGGCATGGGGAGCGAATAGGGAAGGTACCGCTCGGGAAGGAGCCAGCCAGCGAGGACGACGTGCTCACCGGCGTGTGCTGCAGTGAGCTCGCCGCAGGAGTGGGTACGGGCGGGGTAGGGAGCTAAAGGGTTTGGTCAGGCGGTGGGCCCGTGGCGGGAAGGGGACGGACCAGAGAGTGGGGCGGAATGGAGGGACCGATGGAGGAGGGAGCGCGTGGCGCGGATGATGGACATGATGAGGGTTGCCAGCAGAGACTGTTACGTGATGGCGAGTTGCTCTGTGTCCACATAAAAG
>JBBPJW010000758.1:0-14736 GCA_038088935.1 Pulveroboletus aff. viridisquamosus
CCTAGGCTAAGGCTAAGTCCTATATTCAGAGTATTCCCTTGCATAAGGTATTGGTCACATGATGTGGCAGATCTCAGATGAGATCTAGATCTGTCCAATGATATCTGATCTGTGGCAAAGATCCAGATTGGATCTCCTTGGCCTCTAGGCAGCCATGCTACAATCATTGATCTAATCCTGTGTGCTTCCATTCTCCCACATCCTCATGGTGTGGTTTCTCTTCCATTCTTATCCCTTGATCCATGAGGCCACTGCCTCACTCCTCACTGTCGCCCCATGTTCTCCCACTCATATATCTATTTAGAGACAAGAGCTACTTTAGCTATTGGTGTCCACAATAGCACTCTTTAGGGTAGACCCTTTGTACTTGGTCTGTGCACAGATCTTGACAATATATAAGGCAGGGGGTGCAAGCTGGGTATTCTCCAGTCTTGCTCTCTTGACCTCTTGGCTGGTTATACAGTCTGATCTCTCAGCACTGCTAGCCTTTGGTTTATACAAGAGTAGTGGTCTCACATACTTTCCCTTTGCCTAGTTTGAGGCCACTAGCATAAAAGCCTCAGCAGTTATCAAGGATAGATCAGGAGCATCCATCAAGATAGACTTGAGTATCAAGGAGTAGCAGGTAGCTTCCTGTTTCAGTAACACCATCCAGGTTTTTACTAACCATAAGAATCTTACTTACTTCCATGCTCTCCAGATCCTCAACTGCCAACAAGCTCAGTGGCTCCTTGACCTCACTAACTTCAATATCTAGCTCCACCATATAGCTGGCTCCTCTCTCATGGGCCCAAATACTCTCTCCTGCCAATCTAATCTTTGCCTCTCTGACTTTCCTGACAACTTCTTCATTACTGCCATTTCTGAGTACCTGTTCTGTCATGTCATTGATGCAACTTTCTTCACTCACATTCACAAACATGCAGAAACAGACCCTCTCTGCCTTTTTCTTCTCCACAAATGGAATAACCCTGTTATATATTGGCACTACTTAGCTAGTTGCTATTTTTTATTCTTACTTTAAGCTAAGTTATCTTTACTATTTACTATCTTTAACCACATTCTTTGATCTTATCTTATCTTATCTTATATCTTATCATGCCATGAGGTTGGATCTAGCCTGGTCTAGCCTTTGTACCTCATATAGCATAGCCTTTTACCTTATTATAGTCTAGATTTTCTCTGATGTTATGGTTTAGCCCTTTGATGTCATACCTTACCTTTGCCTTGCTTTCTTTTACTAATTACTCCCTATTTGCCATTGGTTCCTATTTAGTTTCCCTTTGCCCTATTTCCTTATTTAGCATTGTTCTTTATATACCAGCTACCTCATGTTTTCCTCATGGCCTGGTCCATGCACACTTTGTAGCAATATATAAAAGGGCAAGGGCATAGACTGGTTTCCCAGTCTAGAGCACTTGTTTAATTGTTTATCTTGTTTCCTAGTGCCTCCTCTAGGCTGCCATTCTTTTGTCCCTCCAGTATTAAGTACCCTCCAAGGTGGTTTTCTCTTGCTATTGGTCTAGATCCATAACAAACCCCATGTATTCAGATCTTTGCAAATATGTTATGAACTGGAAACTCCATAATAATCTCCTTATCTACCACAACCATGTCTATGCTCCAGTGGACAAATCCCTTTACCAATCCATTCTCCATCATTGCCATAACTATTTCCTTACCAGTTACTCTGGCTACCTCAAAATCCTTTAACTTATCAAGCAGGAATTCTGGTGGCTTGATATAGCTACCTATACCTGTTGCTTCATTGAAGGTTGAATTACCTGCCAGCAGAATAAGGTCAATACCCATTTCTTCACCTCTGCTCTGTTCTCCATTTGTTCCACTGCCACTTGTCTCTTTCAGATGATCTCCTGTGATCTTATCACTGACTTTTTGTCCTCTGATGGCTATAATTCCCTGTTGGTTATGATCAACCATAGGCTTACTGTTATAGTCCGCTTTTTTCAACTTTTCAATCACGTGATCTTATCTTATCTTTCCACGTGGTTATCTAATCTTTTATCTTATCAGGGCACGTGACGGGTCACATGACAGGTCTAGGCCCAGGGCTTAGGGTTAGCCTCATGCCTTTCAGCCCTTCTTCATTTCCATTGTTCTTCCATTTCAGAAGCACCGAGCTTTTTCAGCCATTGGCTATTCACACGGTGTCTTCTCTTCTTTTTGATCGCCGTTCAGGGTCCATGGGAATCTCGCCATCAGGGTCTTGGTCCGTGCGCTGTAGCCCTTAGTATAAATACTGTAGCCTTAACGTCTCAAGACTCTCCAGTCTTGAGCACTTGTACCTACTGTGCAGTGTCTCATCTTGTACTCCTACTTCTCACAATCCTCCTTATCATATCATCGTTTCAAAACCGACATTGATAAGCCCTAGACTAGGGTTCACACCGACACCGCCAGACAGCGAATATAACACTTACAAAGGGGGTAATTTTATGCCCTACCAAGAAAACCACCATTACTAAGGGTATAGCTACCCTTTTCTTTCACAAAGTTTATTTATGATTCAATCTTTACAACAAAATTATCTCTGATTATGGCCCCCAGTTTGCCTATGCCTTTGCAAAGGAGCTTGATAAACTTCTAAACTATGATCTCTCCCTGTCCACTGTATACCATCACTAATCCAATGGAGAAACTAAACAAGACAACCAGGAATCCAAAATCTACCTTTACATCTTCTGCAGAGCAAACCTCTTCAAATAGGCAGAACAAGTCTCCTATATAGAGTTCATTCACAACTGCCACCTTTACTTAGTTACTAGTCAATCCCCATTCTATTTCATGATGGGATATAAATCTCATATCCTTTCTTTAGTAATCTTTGAGACCCTTATACCTGCAGTTGCTAATAGATTAAAGAACCTAACAGCAGCTAGAGATAAAACCCTTATGGCCCATGACCTCACTTACCAAACCATGGCCTCCTGCATCCACTTTAAGTTCACCCCTTTTACCAAAGGGTCTAAAGTCTGGCTAGAGGCTAGAAATCTCAAACAATCTATTATTTACTCAAAATTCATGCCAAAACATAAAGAACCTTTTACTATCATAAAGGTGTTATTTTCTGTCATCTATTGCCTCCATCTCCCTGCCTTCTGGAAGATTCATCTGATCTTTCATGCTTTCTTGTTATTGCCCTATTACAAAAATGACATTTACAGAAGCAACTTTCCTATGCCATCTCTAAACCTTATAGAAGGTCAAAAAGAATATAAAGTCAAGTGGACATTAAAACACCATGGATTACCTTCTTCCTATTCCTTTCTGATCTGATGGAAGGGTTACTCAGCCAAAGAAGACTTATGGGAATCCAAATCCAACCTCTGCAATACCTCCAAGCTAGTTAAGGCATATTCTACAACTTTACCTTTTACTCCTGCTCTACCCCTGATTTTATCATTGGCTTAGTCCCCACTGTCCCTACCCCTGCCTTTACCCCTGCTTCCCCACCTACTTTAGTCCATCAACTATTCCCCATTCATGCTTATATTTTCTCTAATAATACTATAGAATTCTCTGCTAACCTCTTCCCTGTTTTCTCTTCCCAAGCCTCTCTTATAAACTCACTACATACTAAGAATCTCATAACCTCCCCCCCTCACAACTTTTTAGACCCAGAACTTATATTTCTCACCAACATCTAGTCTAGCCCCATTCTGATATCCCCTTTAGATCTACACCTCTTCTTCTCTGCCATTGTCATTCCCACCTTGGCCCCCTATCTCACTGACCCATACCCTGTTACAGCAGTAGATCTCTCCATTACTACCTATGCCCTTTACTCTGATAACTGTTCCCCAAAATATTCCACTCTTAATGCTTCTTCATCTTTAACTTCTGGCTGTCTCTTTCTATTGGGTCTTACCTCAATATGAACTCCTCTTTATGGGCCCTTTACACACTCTATTACCAAGTCAAGTATATCCATCTCATATTATTTCTTCTTTATTGAACTGTCAAAGTCAAGACAGATGCTATCCACATTGATCTTGATGCCATTTATTATCAGATATCTTTTGTCCTCAATAACCTGGCCTATTAGCTGGAATTCAGCAAGTTCTTCTCCAATATTGTCCAATTTAAACATGAATCCTCTGTCTCCCATATTTATTCCCCTTCTACTATCTCCTTCTCCCCCTCTGCCTCCTTCTTCCCTCTATTACCAGAGAAGCTTAATACTATCATGCATGTAAAACACTGGTGGACTAGCCATCATGGTCATGCTTTCCTTTTCCCTTTCCATTCCCATTACCACAATGGCTGCTTTCAGTGCCATGTCCTTGGGCATTAACATATAGACTGCTCAGTTTATCAATGCCCCACATGCCTGCAATGGTGACCTGGCCATAACCAGGCTTACTGCTTACTTTGCTGCCCTCTACCTCACCACTCCTCCTCCAACTTCCATAGCTTCTCCCATGGATTCTCTCATAGGTTCTTTTAAAAATCCTCCTGCTCTTATTACTTGCATGGCTTCTACTGCTGTGCTCCCCTGTCTCTTCCACCCCCTTTACCTTCCTATTATATTAACAATGGTAATGATATCATCAATTCTGTTGGCTGGACCAACATTACTGGGTCACCAGCCCCCTTCTTTTAGTTTTCTGGGTTATTTAACTGGATTGTTGAATATACTGGAGGGGTAATGTTATAATTGATCCCTTTATTTTTCCTTCCCATATTCTAGCTTTTGCTTTTTGCATGTTCTGGATGCTTTTCTGTTGGATTCTGGAACATTCAGACTTTCTTTATTTCAGAACATTCTCTCAGTTAGAAAATATTACTCATAACCTGCTTCTATTATATTCCATTCATTTCCACACAGATTACTTACTCATTATTAGTCATGTACTCTGACTTATTCAACTAAGTCTGAATCTTATTGTCTCCATATAAGTAGTGTACTTTCTTTCTTATGTTTTTGTTATGTATTCAAAGAGTGTGCTTTCTAAATCAACCAACATTGGCAAGTGAACAGGGATAACAACAATAACTAGTGGGCTTTTAAAACTAGAGCCCCAAACTAGACAAAGGAAAGGAATAAGCCTTGACCCATATAGGGCATGAGCCACTCTGAAAGAAGACTAGACTTGTGACACTAGTAACAGAAGTGGTTAAAACTGGGTTGCCTCAAGTTTTTCCCTACTTCTTATATATTAACTACAGATACACACAGACCAAGTACAGTAAAGGTAACTACCATCTATGGATTAATGGCAGTAAGTATGCAGAGCTGATAAATAAAGAAGCATAGGGTAGAGGGTAGGAGTAAGGCAGTGGCCTTGTGAATTAAAAATGTAAGAAAGGTACCATACTATAAGGATGTGGGAGAATTGTTATGTGACTAGTGAACACAATGGTCTCAAGCATGTAACCATGGGAACTGTTGAGCATGTGATATGAATGGTTGCAAAAGTCATGTGAACAAGTATTCTTACAAGAATAACTCTAGGCTAAGGCTAAGTCCATATATCAGAGTATTTTCCCCTGCACCAGGTATCAGTCACATGATGTGGCAGATCTTAGATAAGATCCAGGTACAGTTCCTGATGATATCTGATCTCAGAATCTAGATTAAAATCTGCATTTGTGGTAGAAATCCAGATTGGATCTTCTTGACCTTATGGTGGCCATGCCCCTTTTATATTTGAAAACCAGTATGCTTCCATTCTCCCACATTCTCATGGTGTGGCTTCTCTTCCATTTTATCCCTTGATCCATGAGGCCACTGCCTTACTTCTCATTGCCACCCCATGCTTTTCCCTTTTTTTTCTAATAAGAGCCAGTTATGCTATTAATGTCCATAGATAGTATAGTCTAGGGTAGACCTCCTGTATTTGGTCTATGCACAAACACTGGCAATATATAAGGCAGGGGGTGCAAGCTGGGATTTCCCCAGTCTTGCTCTCTTGATCTCTTGGCTAGTTATACAGGCTAGTTATTACTAGTGCTGCTGGCTACTGATTTATACAAGAGTAGTGGTCTCATCCTTTTCCTTTGCCTAGTTAGGGGCCACTAGCTAAAAGCCTTACCAGTTATCAAGGATAGAATTAGGAGTATTCACCAAGAAGTGTATTAAATATCAAGAATAGAATAGCAAGAAGCCATAATAAGAATAAAAGGGAAGCATACTCATAAAGGCAGATATGAATATGGCCAGGCCACCATGAGGCCAAGAAGATCACCATCTAGATCTCTGCCACAGACTGATCCTAATCTAGATCCCATCTGAGATCTGCCATATCACATGACCAATACTTATACATGGGGAATACTCTGAATAAGAACCAAATCTAAACCTAGGGTTATCCTTGTTTTGGCATTGAAGTCTCACAATCACATGATAAGACCATCAGTATTTGCTAAGCACATAACAGTTTTTTATGCTACTTCTGTCTTATTCAATCTTGCTTTTTTCAAGCATTATCTAAACCTTGCCCCACCATCACCAAGGAAGTCCTGCTTGTATTCTTTAATGGCAAGCATTACTCAAGAGTTCTCAACAAGCACTAACATCCTTGTCTTATTTTCAATTTCCATTAAAGAACTACAGTGCTATTTTACATTTGCACCATCTTTAGCATTTGAGGCTGACCACTTTCAAGCCTTTCCCATAGCCCATCATAGCCATAAGGTCTATGCTGGTCCCTACCTAGGCCTAGCATAACAGGTCTAGACTATAACATTATATTTTATTATAGTCTAAGGGTTTATCTCATGTATTTCTAGATTCCCACTCCTTTTATGCCATTAAATGGCTTACTGTACAGTAGTTTAGGGTAGGCCAGACCTACATGGTCTATGTGCACATCTGTATCATATATAATTATTATAATTTATTTTTTTATTTTCTTTATTTTTACCAACTTTGTATTTTTACTTTGACTCTTCACATGTCACATCATGTGACCATGGTAACTCTTACCATTTCACTTTTTTCACCTCTTCACTCTTTCACACTTCACATATCACAGTCTAGAATATTCTAGACCATGATGTCATAGCCTTGTAGTTACCATAAGGTACTGCTGAGATACTTACTCTCTTTATGCCATTGGCCAGCTTACCATAGCATAGTTTAGAATAGACCTTAGGAACATGGTCTGTGTGTACTTCTGTAGCATATATAAAGGGCTGGCACAAGCTGGGTTTTCCCTAGTCTTGTGCACTTGAGCTCTAGCATTATACAAGGCCTTGACTTCTACTTCATCTTGCCTAGTTCTTACTGGCTCTAGTTCAAAGCCAGTGCTTTTAGTTGTTAGCATCCACCACTAGCAGAATCAAGTCATGAGGATAGGATGGTTATCACCATTTTAATAAGGGCCTATGCTCCAGCTTGGGTTTTCCCAGTCTTGTACACTTGAGTCTTTGACTTTATACAAGTTCTTTGATTCTCCTACACTTTTCTCTTGTCTATTTCTCTGGCCTCTAGCAAAAAAGGCCTCTTAGCTCAAGCACAAGTTCATAGCATCCTCCAGATTTTTTAAGTTTTAGCTCAATGTAAAAAGTATGTTTTAGAGATATAGTACTTATAACTTTGAAGTAGTAAAATGTCAAGAGAGGGAAAAAAATGAGACTGGAGTTGTCTCAAAAGCAAGGGCAGATGTCAAAGTATTTTGAAGATGAATAAAGATGTCAGACATAACAGTGTCAAGTCATATCAGACTAAAACTAAAAGATGGCAGAAAAAGGCAAGGGAAAACAAGAAATAACTAAGAATAGAAACTAATTGAAGTCAGAGTTAAATTAAAAAGGAAACAAAGGGTCAAAGAAACTTGTACTGATAATGGTGAAAAAGAAGCATAAGTGTAACTAAAGTGGAATAAGCAGTAATAAAGGGTTAAAGCTACATGGAGAAGAATTAGGAAGCTAGAGTAGTTTGCAGGTAAGTACTATTATATGCTTAGCAAACACTAATGATCTTGTCATGTGACTGTGAGACTCACTTGCCTAAACAAAAATAACCCTAGGCATAGGTTTGATTCTTTATCAGAGTATTATCCAGCATATAATATGGTTTTCATAATATGGCAGATCTCAAAATAAGATTTAGATCTATAATATCAATAATATCTGCTTTTAATCTAGATTAGAATCTGATCTGTGGCAGAGATCCAGATAAAATCTCCATGGCCTTATGGTGGCCATGCTGCATTTATATTACTATTCCTATGCACTTCTTTTCCATTCTCCTACATTTTTATAGTATAGCTTCTCTTTTTCTTCCCTTGATCCATGAGGCCACTGTCTTACTTCTACCCTCCACCCCATGCTTCTTTATTTATTCAGCATGTGCACTTACTACTATTGATTACCATAGATAGTATTTACTAATCCTTACTAAGGCTATATACCTCTGCTATTAATATATAAGGAATAGGGAGAGACTTGGAGTTTTCCCCAGTCTTGACCACTTGTGTCTACACTTCCCTTACTCCTTACTCTTCAGTGCATTAGAATTAGTGCACTTCAAGCTGAAGAATCTTTTATCCCTTGTCTAAACTCATTTCTTCTCTTTCTTGCCTAGTTTAAGGTCACTAGCACAAAAGATCTCTTGTGTTACGGCTCCAGCCTAACATGCGGTCACATGTGATCGTGAGAGTTCTCCAGTAGCATGTGATGCAGGTCATGTGACCAAGAGCACGTGATCATGTGAAGGAGCAGCCTTATAAGGTTAAGCCCTAGGCTAAGGTCAGTAGTTCTTATATGAGTATTCCCCAGCACTTGCAAAGGTCATGTGACTGTGGCTGGATCTCATATGAGATCTTAGATCAATCTGATGATATCTCTAATGGAGATTAGAATCTGAATCTGTGGCAGAGATCCGATGGATCTCCTCAGCCTCCAGGCAGCCATGCCTCTTTCATAGAACCAGAGCAGTGCTTCCTTCCATTTCACCCACATCCTCAAGGTGTGGCAGTATCTCTTCCACCATCCCTTATCCGCAAGGCCACTGCCTCATTCCTGATCCCTGCCCCATGCTTCTTCCATCCCTATCTATTACAGAGCAGAGATACTTATGCTACTGATGTTCCATAAGTAGTGTAGTCTAGGGTAGGCTCCCTGTACCTGGTCCGTGCATGGACTCCAATAGTATAAAGGCAGGGAGTGGTAAGCTGAGGTCTCCTCAGTCTTACTCTCTTGTCTCTTAGGAGATTATACAAGGGATCTCTACGATCTCCTGGCTGTCCCCTATGGGGATCCCTCTGAGCTCTCTAGGGTTGTCAGGCTCCGACTTTTTCTAAAGCCTAGTTTGGGGCCACTAGCATAAAAGCCCTAGCAGACATTTAGGAAGGCACTCACCAAGGTGGCTAGAAGAATCAAGGACTATGGGTAGTCACCCATAATATCTTGTTATTGTTGTTTTTTTGAAAGTCACACATTAGTCTGTATTGTATTCTGGAGGCATCTTGGATAGATACATAACAAGTACTAGTGTTATGACTCTGGAATACCAGAGGCTACACCTAGACCTGTAATGAAAGAGGAGGAACATGAAGGGAAAACTCTAAAGGAGTGCTCTGAGAGGAGCAACTGAGAAGGGGAAATGATGAAGGAGGACTCGAAGAGTACTCGTGCCCAAGCAACTAAGGGGCCTGTCCTGAAAGGGCTGGTATTCCTAAGAAGTGCAAGAAATGTGGATATACAAGTGATTAAGCCTAAGGCTTAACCACCAGTACCCGCCCTTTATATATTGCTCAGGAAAGTGCACAAACCATGTATCTACTGGCCTACCCTATAGTACTGTGATCTAGTAACCAATGGCAGTATAGGAGCACTCATGTAAGAAGAGAGGAAACAGCATGGAGCAGAAATCAAGAGTAAGGCAGGGCCTCGCAACTAAGGTGTGGGGAATGGAAGAGAAGCAGGTGTGGTCACCATAAGGATGGGGATCTCTGCCACAGATGAGATTCAGTCCTAGATCTGTCAGATCCATGGACTTAGATCAGATTAAGGATCGGAGAGATCCTGGGCAGATCCAGGGAAGATCCCTAGATGCATCACGTGACCACTAACCTGAAGGGAACTTGTATAGTATTGCTGAAGTCCTAGCATAGGGTTAACCCGAAAAGGAATAGGGTTCCCACAATTACATGTGGTAAAAGTGGTAGTTGCATAGATTTGCAACAACTAGGGTATAAGTATCAAACATTAGCTGGAATGAAATTGAATCTAAATTCTGGAATATTGTTAAAGCACTAGATATGCTCTGGATCTTCACTGAAATGCTCTAAAGAAATGGTCTACATCTTATGTGGTGTATCTTTGCACTAGTTCTAGTGCTACAAATTTCAGAGAAATTAAAAAGGGGTCAAAGAATCAGAGTAAGTCATAGAGACTTGGGTTCAGAGATGTAAGGGCATAGAGCCCACTCACAAGGTCAAAGAGGAGTGCAGAATAACAGAAGACAGCACTGAGTTATGTTAATATTCAAACTGAGGTAAAAGATATAGAACTATAGTACTTATACCTTAAAGAAATGGATTATTTAACAAAGAAAAGAAGATAAGACAGGAATTGTCTCAAAAGCAAAGGTAGGTGCCAATGTATCCTGGATATAAATGGAGATGTCAGATATAATGCTGAAAATATCATGTGAAGATAAAACTAAAGAACAATAGAAATGGATAAAAAGGAAAAGAAGCAGGAATATTATGACTCTGGCTTGCAATAAGAGCCAAAAGGAGTGATAGCAGAGGCAGAACATAAGAAAACACTAACCACATAGGGGCTAGGGCAAGAGTAAAAGGAATATGACCCAAGAGGGGCTTAGAGACTAAGGGAGCTAATTATGAGGAGCCAAAGAAGGCTAGTGGCACAAGTGCTCAAGTTTAAAGAGACTTGGCACTGGCCCTGCCATTATATTACTACCCAGACATTGCACAGCTTTGGCCATGCAATATATCTAAAGTACTACATGTACTAAAGTAAGCTAGTAAAGAAAAAAGAACACTAAAAGTGCTAAGTAAAAGGAAAAGTCATAACAAGGAACAAGAAGTAAGATCAGAATTGCTATGAAGGTATAGTGAAATGGCTTGGAGTTAATATACATGAAGTTGTAGATATTATTAGATGAAAGGAGACAGGCAAAAAAAACTAAATAACACATAACTTATGAATGTAAAAGCAACTGGAGTTATATCAGAGATAGAACAGAGTTGACTTAGTGGCACAGGATATAACAGATATGACAGGTATGATGTTTCTTCAAGTTAGCTCCTTTAATCTATAAAACATACTTTCAAGTCTTACTTTCTCTCTGCCTGCTTAGTTTGGATTGGTTTTCTAGTTCCTCCTTTGATTCTGTCTCTCACTCACCAGTAATCATCAAAGTTATAACAAGTATGTGGCCATTTTAAAGAACCACTTGCTGTCCAGCATGAAAGAGAGTGAAATTTCTAATAAAAAGGTTATTTTTCAGCAAGACAATAACCTCAAGCATATCTCAAAAAATGCCAAGAAGTAAATGGAAGATTACAATATTACTCTCTTGGACTGGTTTTTACAATCTCCAGATATTAGTTTCATTAAACATTAGTGGATTCATCTTAAAAAGAAGCCTCCAAGTATTTAACACAACCAAAAGAAGTTTGGGAGCTGTGAAAGAGAATAGTGAATGTTATGTGCTCAGCAGAACACTAATGGTCTTGTCACATGACTGTGAGACTCACTTACCTAAACAAGGTTAACTCTAGGCATAGATTTGATTCTTATCAGAGTATTTCCCCACATATAAGTATTGATCACATAATTACATAATGTAACAGATCTAGTTTAAGATTGATCTGTGGCAGAGATTCAGATGGGGATCTCCTTAGCCTTATGATTACCTGGCCACATGCATATCCATCTTTGCTGTACACTTCCCTTCCATTTCTATGCTTCTTTTCTATTATTCTTGATCCATAAAGCCACTGAAACAGGACTCTGCCTATTCTTTCTTGATACTTGAGCTAACTTGGTAAACACTTCTAAAACTGTCCTGGAAACTGGTAGGGCTTTTAGCTAGTGGCCCCTAACTATGTGAATGAAAGAAGAATAAGGCCACTACTCTTGTGTAAACCAGAAGCCAACAGGAAAGAATTATCCTATATAACCAGCTGTTATGGTGCCAACCTAACATGACAGTCTTATGTGACCATGAGAGCTTAGGAGCATGTGATGTGACTGGTCATGTGCCAGGAGCACATGATCATGCAAATGAGCTGCCTAATCAAGGAAACCCTAGGCTAAGGTCTAAGTCCCTTTCAGAGTTCCCAGGCAAAGATATCAGATCACTGATGTGGCAGATCTCAGATGAGATCGAGATCAGGAGATCTGTGGCAGAGATCTAGATAGATCTCCTCGGCCTTATGGCAGCCATGCCATATTCATATTCATAAGCCCTTGCATCTTCTCTTCTATTCCCCCACATTCTCATGATGTGGCTTCTCTCCTCCATTTCTTATCTGTGAGGCCACTGCCTCACTCCTACCTCACAATCCATGCATGTTCTCCCTTATCTATTACCTAGGGTCTAGAAGCTACTTTAGCTATTGGTGTCCATAGATAGCATACATTAGGGTAGGCCTCCTATAAATGGTCCATGTGTGGGCCTTGACAATATATAAGGCAGGAGGTGCAAGCTGGGGAAACCCAGTCTTGCTCTCTTATGACCTAGGCTAGATCTACAGCTATAATCTAAGGCTTCGATCCAAGAAGGATCTCCCTTCAGCTTTCACTGCTGCCTGGCTATTGGTTTATACACAAGGGCCCAGAGTCTTATATCTTTCCCTTTGCCAAGTTAGGGGCCACTTGACCAAAAGCCTCAGCAGGTATTCAGGACAGGACTAGGAGCATCCACCAAGGATGTCACAAGTATCAAGATAGGATGGGTAGTCACCCATAACACCAGCTAAGAGAGCAAGAGAGCAAGACTGGGGAAATCCCAGTTTGTACCCCCTGCCTTATATATTGCCAGGATTTGTGCATAGACCAAGTACAGGAGGCCTATCCTAAGATCTACTATCTATGGACACCAATAGCAGTAATCTTTTAACTAATATATAAGAGATGAAAAAAGAATGAAGTGGAAATGAGGAGTAAGGCAGTGGCCTCATGGATTAAGGGATTGGAATGGAAGAGAAGCCACACCATGAGGATATGGGAAAATAAAAGGGAAATACACAGGATTAAATATATGAAATAGACATGGCAGCAGCAAGAGTAAGGAGATCCAATCTGGATCTCTGCCACAGATGCAGATTCTAATCTAGATCCTAAGATCAGAAATCATTGGGAACTGTATTTGGATCTTATCTGAGATCTGCCATATCATATAACTAGTTACCTAGTGCAAAGGAGTATTCTGTTATGCACTGCAATTTTACAGTGCCAAAGCTCAAAGGAAAAGGAAAAGGATGATCTCAAGTTAACACAAGTATAATACAAGTGCTCAAGACTGGGGCTTTTGAGATGGTAAAGCTATAGTATTTATACTACAGCTACCTGTGCACAGACCAAGACCCTGATGAAAACATTTCCATCATGAAGCATAGGGATCAAAAAAAATA
The DNA here is from genome assembly GCA_038088935.1 of Pulveroboletus aff. viridisquamosus. Taxonomy (NCBI): domain Eukaryota; kingdom Fungi; phylum Basidiomycota; class Agaricomycetes; order Boletales; family Boletaceae; genus Pulveroboletus; species Pulveroboletus aff. viridisquamosus. Next base: position 13,578 of record JBBPJW010000758.1, read on the forward strand.
GAAGCCATTCTGGGAACCATTAAGGGTCCAGCTTCTGAAATGGAAGAGAAGTAATGGAAATGAAAAGAAGTTATCAGGGTCTAGGCATGAGGCTAATCCTATGCCCTGGATTACCTGACCTGTCACATGCCCTAATAAGATAACAATTAGATATTCACATGGCAAAAATAAGATAAGGTTACATGATAAAGAAAAGAAAAAATGTGTTATAATACTATCCCCTTTTTAGCTCTTGGATTCCAGATGAGAGAACTGTAAAGAAACCTCTGATGTAAAGTTGTGGTATGGTCAGAACATTCAAGCAAAATCAGCAGGATGAATGGAGGAAATATGACAGGGCATGAATAGGTAAAGTTTGTGGAAATTGCAAACCAATTCTGAAGCATTTGTGACATTGTCCTCTATGTGCCAGGTTTGATCTTTCACTGAATATCCTTTCCAGTGGACCAAATACTCCAATTTGCCCTTGTGAAATCATAAATCCACAATTTCCTCTACTTTGTACTCTGTGTGTCCTTCTTTAGTAATCACAATGGGATCAGATATAATAATCTCTTGACTTAGAAGAGGCAAATGAGCTTTCTTTACCCAACTGATATTAACCATGGGATAGATGTGCATTTCAGCTGGTAGTGAAGTTTAACAGAATTAGAAATAACACTGATGACCTTAAAAGATCCAATCCATTGCTATGTCAACTTTTTAGCTGGATAGGGAAGGGATAGATTTTTTGTAGAAAGCATAACCATATCCCTGACATTGTAAACATTATAATGTGGCTTGGTATTCTTTTTCATCATGGTAGTCCAGGATTGCTTGAGTGATTGCTGTATTTGCTCAAATGATTTTGATAGTTGATGAGCAAAAGGTGAAGAAGTGTAGGGTCCTTCAAAACCCAGACATGGTGAAAAACACTTTGTAATTGCAAATGGCAAAGTCTTTGTGATGGAAGAGTAGGAGTTGTTATGGTGAAACTCTGCCATCTTAACCCAATCAATCCAATTCAACTGTTTCTTTGAAACAAAGGTATGTAGATACTTTTTGAGTTCCTGATTTATATGCTCTGTCTGTCCATTGGTTTGGGGATGGTAGGCCATAGATAGTTTAGAGGAAATATGGAGAGTGGTGTGAAGTTGTTTGGTGAAATTGGAGATGAACT
>JBBPJW010000759.1:0-15074 GCA_038088935.1 Pulveroboletus aff. viridisquamosus
TTTGTGGCGATAACCCATCCAAGTAGGCAGAAAATATATGCCATACTAAACTTGCACACAACCACAGCCCTTACTTCATAACAAACCAATTACCATTCTACCTTCTAATTGGCTATAAATCCCATGCCCTTCCTTTGGTGATTTCCAAAGCTCTGATGCCTGCCATGGCTAACAGGCTGAAACACTTGACTGCAGCCAGGAACAAAGCCCTTACCACCCTTAACCTTGCATGCCAGGTAATGGCTTCTCAGATCCACTCTAAGTTTATTCCCTTTACCAAAGGAATGAAGGTTTGGCTAAAAGCATGGAACCTGAAACATTCTGTTATTAATCTCAAGTTTATATCAAAAAGTGAAGAACCCTTTATCATCACCAAAGTGCTTTCCCCTGTAACTTACAGGCTCCACCTTCCCACAACCTGGAAGATCCACCTGGTCTTTCATGCTTTGTTGTTATTACCCTATCATAAAAATAACATCCATGGGAAGAATTTCCCAGCTCCACCCCCAGATCTTATTAAAGGTCAAGAAAAATACAAAATTAAGCAGATATTAAAACATTGCAGCTTGCCTTCTTTCCACTCCTTTCTGATTTGATAGAAGGGTTATTTAGTGGAAGAAGACTTGTGGAAAGCTAAGTCCAATCTTAGTAATGCTTCTAAACTCCTGACTGAAATGGTTACAACCATCCTGTCCTTGTGTCTTAATGTCTAACCAGTGAATGCTTTTCTAAAGCTGAGGTTTTGGACTAGACCCTCAGAAAACTAGGCAAAAGGATAAGGGAGAAGAGTCAAGTTTCTTGTATAAAGCTCTAGAGCTCAAGTGTGCAAAACTGGAGAATCCCAGCTTGAGCCAGCCCTTTATATATAATACAACAATGTGCACAGACCAGGTAACTAGAGTCTGCCCTAAACTATGCTACAGTAAGCAGTCCAATGGCAATAAAGAAGTGAGTACCTTAGCAGTACCTCATGGTATCTGCCAGGCAATGTTATTATAGTCTGGAATGTTCTAGAATGTGAAAAATGTGAAATGTGAAGATGTGAAAAGGTAAAGAAGTGAAATGGTGAAAAGATGAAATGGTGAGGGTTCCCAGGGTTACATGATGTGAAAAGTGAAAAATGATTACAACACTGACCACTTATAAAAAGCAGCATTTCCATGAAATTTCCCCCATTGCCTCTCTCTCTCATACCACTTGCACCAAGAAATCTAAGCTTCACTTCACTCTCAAGTAATCATGTCCTCAAACACCAGTGCTACCTTGTCCCCTGCTTCTGATGTCCTGTCCTTGCCTATTCAAGAAACCCTCAATGCCATCTTTTCCATGCATGCTCACTTTCTTCCTTCTAGAACTATTATTATCTCTGCTAATTCACTGCTGTTGATCTGCCCATCATGGCTCATGCCCTTCACCCTGGAGATTGCAATGACATATATTGCATTGAACTTTGGTCCTTTGTGTTTGACTTGTGACTCTCTGTCACCATCAGATTCCATCTTGACATGTACTCCTCTTTGTGGGCCCTCTACTGGCTCTACCATCAGGTTGAGAAGATATCCCTGATTACCCAACTCCTCCACTGATCCACCAAAGTCAATACCAATGCCATTCACAGAGGCCTCAATACCATCTACCATCAGTCATCTCTTATCCTAGATGACCTTGCCTATTAGCTGGAATTTGAGGAATTTCTCATTGATCTCAATCAATTCAAACAAGAGTTATCTGCTACCCAGCAGCACCTTTCTCCCACATGCCCTGCTACTCCCTCCACCTCATTATCCCCATTTACCCTTGCTGAGCTTGACCACATTACCCATACTAAGACATGGTAATCCAGCCATGATGACAGAGCCCATCTTTCTCCTAGTTACCCTTGCTATCATAATGGGTATTTTTAATGCCACATGCTGGGCCATTAACAGGTCCAGTGCCCCTTTTATCAGTGCCCCATGTGTCTCTGCTGGCAGCCTGGCCATAACCAGGCTCATTGCCCTCTTCACCAATCTCACCCTCAGCCCTGGACCTTATTCTTCTTGTCTTTCACCCAGTCCTTCTATTCCTTGCATTCTTCTCACTGCTCCTGCAAATCTTACCACTGCAATTCCTTGGCTTACTCACCCCCACTATCTTTTTATTACATTAATGATAAAAATAAAATCATCAACAATGTCAGCTGGGCCAACATCACCAGCTCCCCAGTAGCCTATGACTAGTAATGTCTGATTGGGATATCAGACATATAAAAGGGGTAATGTTATAATTCCCCTTTTATTTTTTATTTTTCTCCTTACTGCATTTCACTTTCATGTATCTTGGACACTTTCTTGTTTATGTTCTGGAACCTTCCCCTTCTTCCAGTCCAGAACACTCTTTGACTCAGTTGCTATAACTCATGATCTGTTCCCATTGCATGAGTCATACCATATTACATACAGACTGCTTCTCCTGTGTTCCATTCATTATCCATATGACTCATTCAACTGAGTCTGAACCTTGTTCTTGGTACTATAAAGTAGCATACTTTGCCTCCCTTCTCCTTATACTACTTCTGACCTCTCTACTTCAACTTGCTTCTATGCACCAAAGTCCTCTTGCTACCTTAAGCCTTATAGTCTCTTGGTAATATATCTCTTCTTAGTTCATGCATTGGTGTACAAGAGGGAACCCTTGAACTTCATCAATGCCCAGCCATTGATCATACTCCACAGGCCAGTGTCCCTTTCATAGCTCAACACTTTGTTCAAGTGCCCTCTTATCAGTGTCATTCTTGTGTTATATCATCCCTTGTCCATGAGCTGACCCTTCATTGAGCTCACCCTGCTTACAGTTCCCTCTTCTGAGGTCTATGCCTGACCCTATCCAGGCCTAGCATAACACTAAGCATATAACAAGGATAAAAATGAAAAATAGCTCCTAGCTAAGTAGTGCCAGTATATAACAGGTTTTTCTAGTCTTGTGTACTTGAGCTTTTGCTTTATACAAGTCCCTGACTTTTTCTACTTTTCCTCTTGCCTAGTTTTCTGGCCTCTAGCACAAGCCCAGATCACATTTATCAGTGCCAGCACAAGCTTAAGCCCCTTTTAATTAGCCAAAGCAATAGTTGTATTGCAAATATGGTCTAATAAGATCAAAATTAATCATTTGAGATCAGATAAATGCAAATGGGCATGAAAAAGGGCAGATAAGAAGCTTAATAATAGGCTAGAAGATGAAATTCTTAAGTTTAAAGGGAATTCTTTGAAAATATGAATATGGAGTTATATGACTTGGCAGAAAGTTGACTATGCTGCTAAGATCAATGGTAGAATAATTGGAGATTTTATCTTCAGATTTTAAAAGATGAACTCATAAATACCCTTGAGTTTCATAATCTCAACCCTTTTAATACCAACTTTTAACAAGACAATGTTAATATAATGCACAATTTCTTTTCTTTTCACTTTTTTTATCTTTCTACTTTTCTTGCATCTTTCACATTGTCACATTGTATGACTGTGGTAACCCTTATTATTTTACTCTTTTACCTTTTACTTCTTCACACTTTCACTTATCACAGGTCTTGTTATGGTTTTCACATTTATTAGCCTAGTTTCCCTTTTATTCTTGTTTCTTCTATTATTGTTGCTTACTTTACTATAGCTACTTTGTATTGGTTTGTGTACAGTAGTTATAATAGAGTATCTGAGTGAGTCAAGTCTTCTTTAGACTTGATCACCTGTAAGATTGGCCTCTCTTGACTTTCTAGAGTAATTTTTTTAGTCTTAAGCCTTTTCAAGTCCACTTTCACTCTTGTCTAGCCTGGTTTAGGGGTTAGTGCAGTGTTCTATTCTTGTTTTCCACCTTGTTGCTTTTATTGTCAAGTTAAGATCATAACAGGTCTAAACAGGTCTAAACTATAATGTTATATTATATTGCATCTATTATATACCCCAAGAGTATAACCATACAAATAGACCAGTAAGTGGTAAAGGCCCACAACAACAACAATAAGAGGGCTTTTATGCTAGAGCCCCAAAACTAGGCAAAGGAAAAAATAAATAAAAACCCCCTATAGAACTGGATAATTGTACAAGAGATTTAAACTGGAGAAAACCCCAATATTATAATTACTTTTTCATTTTCACATCATGTGATTCTGGGAACCCTTATCATTTCACCTCTTCACCTTTTCACACTTTCATCTTTTCACATCTTCACATTTCACATTCTAGAACCCTCTAAACCATGACATTATTTCCTGGCAGATACCATGAGGTACTACTAAGGTACTTGCTCCTTTATTGCCATTGGTCTGCTTACTATAGCATACTTTAGGGCAGACCCTAGTTACATGGTCTGTGTGCATACCTGTATCATATATAAAGGGCTGGTGCAAGATAAAGACTCCCTAGTCTTGTGCACTTGAGCTCTAGGGCTTTATACAAGGCACTTGACTCTTTTCTCTATCCTTTTGCCTAGTTCACTGTGGTCTAGCCTAAAACCACAGCTCTTCAGGAAAAGTGTTCACTGGTTCAGTATCAAGACATGAGGACAGGACAGCTGCTGCCATTTCACCCAAGTTCTTAACATCCTATATATATATTCATCAGAAACACAGCTCCAATATAGAATGACTAAGAACTACTACCTATGGTCACCAATAGCAGTAAGTGCTCTTGCTTATAAATAAAGAGGCATAGGGAGTAGGATAAGGAGTAAGGCAGTAACCTCACAGATCAAGGAAAATAGAAGAAAATCCATATTATAAGAATGTGGGAGAATGAAAGGGAAGCATATAGCAAAGGTGGATATAAATGTGGCCAGGCAGCCATAAGATCAATGAGATCCCCATCTGGATCTCTGCCACAGATTAATTCTAATCTAGATCTGTTAAATCAAATATTATTATAATCAATTTAGATCTTATCTGAGATCTGTCATATTACATGACCAATACTGAAATGTGGGGAATACTCTAAATAAAAACCAAACCCAAATCTAGGGTTATCCTTGTTTTGGTAATGAAGTCTCACAATCATGTGACAGGATTGTCAGTGTTTTGCTAAGCATATAATAGTATCCTTATGTATTTCTGGGTCCCTGCTTTTCTTTTGCCATTGAATGGCTTACTATACAGTAGTTTAGGGCAAGACAGACCTACATGATCTGTGCACATATCTGTAGCATATATAAAGGGTTAGTTTAAGTCTGGGTCTCTTTAGTTTTGTGCATTTAAGCCTTTGCTTTATACAAGGCCTTAATTTCTATCTTCTTGCCCATTTTCCTGGTCTAGTTTTAAATCAAAGCACAAGTAGCACAAGCACAACCTTAGCACATACATTAGTTCAGTCAAAGCTCTCAGTTAGAATTTATATCATTTAATACAAAGAACACATTTTAATATATTATATATTCCTATAACAAATGGACAGGCAAAGAGTGTTGTAATTTTGACCAGCACACATTAGACTTCCATTTATGGTAAAAGCTACATAAGCTTAGAGTGTACACTCAGTATCATTTTCTAGTTTATATTCCTCGGTAGCTTGACATCTACTGAGATTCTTATAGTTCACTTAACCTCTGCATGACATACCTTTCTGTTAGAATTGTTAGATTACCTATGCTTTACCACTTACATAAGCTAGTAACTATGTCGGACTATTAGTTACCTTAGGATACTTAGTGACTACAAGTATCCTGCAGTCCAACACTTTCAACAAAGAGATTCCAGACTTCAGAAGAAGTATGGTATTTGAGCCTATATTTTGCAAGATCAAAGAAGGACAGATAACCTGTCTTGTTGACTAAAGCTGACTTTGTTACGCTATTGGACACAAATGAAATTGGTAATCCTCTTAAATGTGGTTAATAACATTCCTGACCATATATTCAATGACATAGATGTTGTAAACTTGACCAGCATGCTTCAGACTTCCATTTTTGGGTAATATTTATGTCCATTTGTATAACATCTACTGAGAGTAAGCCCCATCTTTATAGGCACTTACTACTGTACCAACATACCATAGTTATCATAGGTAGTTATTCTAATATAAGTGGTTTGGCATCTACTGAGGTTCTCATAGTTCCACCTAACCTCTGCACAGCACTCCTTTCAATAATAGGAACGGATGCAACAATTGCGCAACACATTCAAACCATCGTTGACAGGGAGTATTTGATTGAACGAATGGACGGTGCAACAAAACATCTACTTCCTTCAATGCTTGGTATTGGTCTAGTTGATGGATACAACCAGATCGAATTTGACGGAGGTCTATCAAAGCCACAGCTGAGACGTGAGGTATGCGTGCTAGCACTGTTTGCTCTCTTTTCCGCCCCACGGTATCCTATCCTGCGCATCCACCTAATACTAGTGGCAAAGCAGTGACGAGTGTCCCCATTTCTGACAAAATTTCTGACAGACGGTATGAAGTATGGTTCGGGTGTGCGAAGGCGCCAGAACAAAGTACGAGATGCTTGTGCAGAGCACTGAACAATATAAAGACATGTATGTCATGGCCAAGAGGGAGTTTGACAAAGTCATTGACGTGGGTTCTATATGTTTTGTTGTCCTCTTTCCAAATGCCATTTCTATACTCCAGAGTGTGCGGCGTTACATTGAACGAGCTGAAGCACATAACAGAGATAATGGCAAAGCAAATGGCTGCCAAAATAGAAGGGGCTGTGATGGCGCTTCGCGGGGTAGAAGAGGACGGGGAGATGGCCGGGGAGATGATGATGACAGTGATAGTGTGTCTCCTGCGCTTGGGCACAGTCGCGAACACAGTACAGCCTCTCGCGCACCACGGAGGTAACCTCCGCCCAGCAATACCGACAGTAAGCTATCGCCGTCATCGCCATCGAAGGTCGTTAATTCTAGTAGTCCCAGACATCGACCCACCACGACTGCAACCCCGGAATTCTTTGCAAGGAACAGTACCTCTTGCCGGCCCTTTTAATCACCCTTCGGAGAGGCAAACATCCAGGTGTGACTGCGGAATTCCCGCAAGTAAGAAGCAGGTGACGCAGAAATCGGCCCGTGAAGGAAAACAGTTCTATGCATGTGCTCAAGTTGCCTGTGGACTCTTCGAGTGGGTCAAGGGTAAGCACCGTGAAGAGGGTCCGGGTAGCACAGGGCCGGTATTCCTCATACCTGCGAAGCGCCCCAATAGCGCTAGCCGTCTAGTGAGTGGTATCCGTCTCAGTGACAAGATCCCCAACCGAAAGTCGGACATAACAGGATCAAGTCGTAGTACCAGCGCGACAATGTAGGTGCAATAAGGATGCCATTCAACGTACGATTACAAAAGAGGGGGTCAATAAGCGCGTATTTTCTGGGAATGTGGTTACTTTGAGTGGGACGATGAGCCCATTAAGTCGCCTGGATCAGGACCCCCGCTATTAATGTTGACGCGAACGGTTAGTCACAATGACCTTCTTCCAGTGGAAAATACTTCAAGGCAGGTAACAGTCAAGAGTGGATTGCATTGACTAACGGGTCACCACTCGGCAGTGTGACCAAGAATAGGACATTGGACTTCAGATGACTCAGGGCTTCATATTCCATTGGGGTGGACAAACTGATTGCTGGACAAATAGTGTCCAGATAACGGTGCACCGTCCAAGCGAGCTAGACAGTCATCAGTAAGGGGAGAAAAGGCATCCCGCGTACGAGAGGGGGGCACCCGCTCCAAGGGGACTAAGCGAGGAGGCAAAAGAATGTGGAGACCAAGGGTGGAGCGTCCGGTGTTCCTGACGATATTGATTCCGTTCAGTCAACGGTAATGCTATATTTGCCGAGCTGCCTGAATCTTGCTGCCCATTCCAAGCCAGCTGAAGACTATTGTCAGCTTTGGCTCCAGATCTGATCCTAGTCCATGACACAGCTGATGGTGGTGGTAAGATATCGCGCTCACATGACCCGAACTGCGAACAGCGTGACTGGTTTATCAACATTCTGATAAGCGGCTTCAGGCTCATCCTCCAATCACTCAAATGAAGCAGGATCGTGGAAATTCATGCCACGCCTGCCACTCCCCTGTCTTGAGCCGAAGTAGAGGAGTGCCAGGAGATAGCAGGTGGCTTCATGTCAGGCAACGCTTGCGTTGCCGGTGACTGACCACAATGAAAGGCCCTCTGAAGTGACTGATCCATATGGATTTCCGTGTGAGCCGGGATCGACCTACAGACAGCCCCTTCTTCAGTTGCTTCCAAGGCCATAGAAGCTTTTCCTGGGCAATAAACGTAGTCTGAACGTTACTGGCAGTACACTTGCAATATAAACCCATAGTGTACGGAGTTGTGGACATTTGCGTATGAGTAGCGATCGGTGCCTCCTTGGCTAAATCGGATCGCGGAGACATTTTCCCGGTGACCTACATTGCTTACCCGACATGACTAACATTATCATCAAACAGCCACCCACTGGCATAATAACAAGCCAGATGAAGGGCTCACAAACGCTGCGCGCACGCTAAGCTCTCTGCCTCCCATTACCCTCCATTGTATCTTCACAAATATGTCCGGGGGAAGTGTGGATAGAGACTTCATCAATGATGTGAAGGACTTCGCCACTGTTGATCACGATCAGCACAGTGGTGTGGAACTCGACCCCGTGGAGCACATCAGGCTACTTCGGAAGATAGACTGGCATATCCTGCCGCTCGTCTCCTTGCTATACCTTCTTTCATTCTTGTGAGTTACCATGAACGTCTAGCCACCCGTGCCTGAATGACGTATTGCTCCCCAGAGACCGCTCGAACATCGGCAAGTATAATTATACATTTTGACCTGAATCACAGGTTCTATATTAACTGGCTCTTAGGCAATGCTAAAATCGCGGGTATGTCAACTGACCTGCATCTCGTTGGACTCAAGTATAACACTGCTGCTGCTGTCCTCTTCGTGCGGATATATCCCTTTACATCCCTGAACAATGACGAATTCTGCCCCAGGTTACATACTGTTTCGTAGAGGTCCCGTCGTAAGTCGAGGCAGATATCTCAATCCTGTCAAATAACCATGGGTCAGGAATATCATTTCTAAACTAGTTCGACCTTCCAGATGGAGTATAGTGATTGTCCTTCTCGTCTAGTTTTTCCGTCTCACTGGATTCATTATAGTTCCTGGAATCATGGTCGCGTGGGGTCTAGTCGTGACACTCATGTGCCTTGTAAATACCTATCATGGGCTTCTTGTGTAAGGGTTCGAAAACTTGAAGTCTGTCTCGCTGACTTTAGCATCTATTTCATGTAGGGCGCGAGTTTTCCTCGGTCTTGCAGAAGGGGGGTTGTTCCCAGGACTAAATTATTACATTTCGCTGTGATATCCCCGGGCAGAGAGGGCAAAACGCATTGCCATATTCTTCTCTGCTGCAACCCTCGCGGGTGCTTTCGGTGGCATTCTTGCGTGAGTGGTCATTCTCATGTTGTGCCTCACGTAGGTCACGCGTCAAGAGCTATGCCATCGAAAAAATGGAAGGGTGCGTGGTTTTGAAAAGAGTATGTTTTCTGCTGCTAAGCTTATTTCCTACTGGAAGGATCGGTGGCCTTCATGGCTGGCAGTGGATTGTAAGCAATCATCAAAGAGCCTGTAGTACAACATACTTACCTAAGCTGGTTAGTTCTGCCTGGAAGGGCTGGGTAAGTCTCCAGTTCAGCTCGAAGTGAGAGTAATGGAACCTGCCTCTCTGCAGCTACAATAGTTGTGGCTACCGCGGCATTCTTCTTTATGCACGATGTGCGCACCAGTATCTACCTGGTTTCGCATATTTGCTTAGCATTCCACGCCTAGTTCCCAGACACAGCGTCATTCTTGACTGAGGCCGAAAGATCCAGCATCATCGAGGTGTTGAAGCATGATTCGCAAAATCTCGCGACACATTACGACTCCAAATTTGTCCTACAGGCCATTCTGGACTATAAAACTTACCTTCAACTCGGTGTAAATATTGGGTATGCAAATCGCACTGTCTTGCATCAGATGGTCGTTCTGACGTTCAATGGACTACTAGTTTGCTCATTCCCATTTATGCAATCTCTCTTTTCACCCCCACAATCATTCGTGAGCTTGGTCTCTCTGCTGCCAATGCCCAGCTATTGTCTGTCCCTCCCTTCGTTGCGGCCTGCGTATCTACTATTTTTATTGGGATCTACTCTGACATTCATGGAATCCGTGGGCCATACGTGATCGCTGGAGCATTTGTCTCCTTGGTTGGATATGTTGTCCTGTACACCCAAACAAGCGCTGGTGCTTCGTATGCCGGTGTCGTGCTCGCTGCGATCGGTGCATTTCCGACCATTCCTGTTGACTTCGCGTGGATTAGTTCCAACACTGGTGGAGATGTGAAACGTGGCGTCGTCCTCGCAATAGTCATTGGAATGGCAAATCTAGGAGGGTGAGCCACAAGGACTCCAGCAAGAGTTTACAATCTGACAGTGGTCATAGGATCTGTTCATCCTTTATTTATATTGATCCCCCACGGTTCCACGTTGGCCATGGGACGGTCATGGGTTTCCTGAGCCTTTCGTATGCCCCAGATCATCGACGACCATTACTCGTTTGCTGACCAATGGTCAGTATACTCCTATCTGTAGTTGCGATGTGGGATTGCAACAGGGATAACAAGAAGGAGGAGGCACTGTGTCGCGAGAGTGGGATCACGGAAGATCGCGAGGATGAGTTTCGGGAGTTGGGGGATAAAAGTCCTCTATTCCGATATACCCTTTAGTCCGGCTGGTGGAACCACATACGAATATAGCCAAACAACGTTACTCATGCAATTCCATCCTGCGATCTTTGTCGATACGTTCTGCGACTGCCAACGTTACGTTCTTCCCTTGGGTGGACGAATTTTGTTATGCATTTGTACAATTTGACGCTGAAACCTCCGACGGCTGCGATGCAGGCAATTATCCTGGTGCTCGTACGCAAGAGATTATAGTTGCGCACAGCACTCGTCTCGAGCTATTGCGGTCCGATGTGCGAACAGGAAATTTTCTACGGTCGTCGCGACTCGTAGCTTTTCGGTTAACGGGTAGCACTGAGGGTAAGCACCTCGTACGTGTTCGCGTTTTTTTTACTGCCATCTCATCTTTCCCTCGTTCTCAGACTATGCCATAGTAAGGTCTGACTCGGGATGAATTGTTACCTTGGACTTGTGTTTTGGCATTAGACTTCTATTTATGGTAAAAGTTACATAAGCTTAGAGCATACGCTCGGTACCATTTTCTAGTTTATGTTCCTCAGTAGCTTGACATCTACTGAGGGTAAGCCCTATCTTTATAGGCATTTCTATTGTACTAAACTACCATAGTTCTTATAGGTGGTTATTTTAATATCAGTAGCCTGACATCTACTGAGGTTCTTATAGTTTACTTAACCTCTGCATAACATACCTTTCAATAGGACTATGACTCCAAGACAATCAGTTTTGCCAATTTATATCAGGAAATCCTGGCATGCAATCGATCATCCCTGGGCAATACCTTGCCACCTATCCCAAGGGTTGCAGTGTTATGATTTCTGCAATCAAAAAGGCAGTGTTTGTTTATATTCTAAATCAGGATACTACCCTCTTTTTTGCATCATATGATAGTTGCATTCACTACTTATAGTTGACTATTCATTCCTGAATATCTTAGTTTGTTGTCTCACATATACAGTGGCTCAAAAAACTGTCCCAATATTTGCATATTTTGCACTAAATGCAATGGCTATTAATAACTACTAATTATTATGCTAGACTATGAGTATATGGAATGTAGTACTTGCTCTTGGCTTTCTATTGATTCAATGATCAAAGCATTTGGTTATGTTTTGGTAACATGGCAATCATATCAAAATAACAACTTATTGAATTAGTTTTTTAACTTTAAATAGAATATGGTATTTAGTGTTATAATTACTTTTCATTTTTTACATCACATGACCCTGGGAACCCTTTACATTTTCACATTTTCACATGTCACATTCTAGAACACTCCAGACCATGATATCATTACCTGGCAGTTACCATGAGAAACTGCTAAGGTACTTGCTGTTTTATTGCCATTGGTCTGCTTACTGTAGCATAGTTTAGGGCAGACCCTAGTTACACGGTCTGTGTGCATTCCTGTATCATATATAAAGGGCTGGCACAAGCTGGGATTCCCCAGTCTTGTGCACTTGAGCTCTATGCTTTATACAAGGCCTTAACTCTTCTACTATTCCCTTTTGCCTAGTTCTCTGGGGTCTAGTTCAAACCTCAGCTCTTAAAAAAACAGCATCCACTGGACAGACATTGAGACATAAGGAAAGGATGGTCACCATCATTTTATTTAGTACCTGGTATAACCTTTCTTGGTCTTGATAACTGCTTGAATTCTTTAAGGCATGCTTTCTATTCATTTTTGACACTTCTTTACAGAAATTCTTTCCCACTCTATCACCACTCTATTCTATAATTGATAAACTCCTATAAATACCCTTTTATAACCTGAAGGGTATCTTTTCAAATGACTCCAAGTGTGTTCAATTTAATTAAGACCTGGAGATTGAGCAGGTCAATTCAGAAGCTTGATATCTTGCTTCTTAAATCAAATTTGAGCTCTTCTAGAGGTATGCTATTATAATGCATTTTTTCTTTTCTTGATCACATGACCTTATCTTATCTTTAACACATGGTTATCTAATCTATTATCTTATTAGGGCATGTGATAGGTCATCTGACCCAGGGCTTAGAGTTAATCTCTTGCCTTTAAGACTCTAAGTACATCTTTTTATTTCTATCTTCTTTCCATTTCCATATTACTTCTTTTTTATTTCAGAAGCTTGGACCCTTGATGGCTCCCACCAGGACTTCTCTTCTTTTTGATCCCCATGCCACATGTATGGGAAAGTTCCCATTAGGAACTTGGTTCATGCACACTATGGTAGCCTATATAAACTGTAGCCTTATAACTCTGACTCTTTAGCTTTAAGCACTTGTATTATGCTAGTATTAACTCTTCACTATCCTTAAATCCATTCTACTCTTTTCATTGAGCATCTGGCACTGCAATATCACAGTGCATAACATATGCTTAAAATTATTATTTTGCTAAAAGATAATTTTATCTGAAGAAATTCCAGAATTCTTTATATTCTGCAACAATCATTTCTTTAAAATTGCCACATACTGTTTAGTATCCACTCTTCCCTCAACCTCACTCAAAACCCCCACACCATTCCATTCAATATAGCCCCATATCATAAGTAATTCTCCTTTAAACTTAACTGTATCTTTAATCTCCTTAGAACTTATTAAAACAGTGTCTTGCCATTCTGTTCTCATGTCTTGATGCTGACTGATAAGCACAATCGTAATCAGTGGTTTGAACTAGATCCACTGAAAACTAGGCAAAAGGAATAGTAGAAAGAGTCAAGTACCTTGTATAGAGCCCTAGAGCTCAAGTGTGCAAGACTGGGTTGTTCCAGCTTGTGCCAGCCCTTTATATATGTTATAGGAGTACACACAGACCATGTACCTAAGGTCTGCCCTAAACTATGCTATAGTAAGCTGACCAATGGCAGTAAAGAAGCAAGTACCTTAGCAGTACCACATGGTAACTGTCAGATAATGATGTCATGGTCTAGGCTGTTCTAGAATGTGATATGTGAAGAGGTGAAAGAGTGAAATGGTAAGGGTTACCATGGTCATGTGATGTGACATGTGAAGAGTCAAAGTAGAAATACAAAGTGGGTAAAAATAAAGAAAAATGAAAATGAAATTATAACATTTATCTCCTTTTCTTTCTTTTTTCACAAATATTCTTGTTCATTTGATCCAATTCCATTTATTTTAGTCTTATCTGACCTAATTACCCTCTTCCAGTTCTCTATAGTTCAATGCTGGTACTTAAAAGCAAAGGCCAACTTGCTTTTTCTATAAATAGTAGAGAGAAGAAGTTTTTTTCTTTACAATAGCTTTTAGAGAAGCTTTCTTGAGGATATTCCTGACTATTTGTGAGCAGACAGGAGTGTTAACAATATAATTGATAAAATAAGTGGCCTAAATTATATTACTGGCTTTTTCAGTAAGAATTTGTTGAATAATAGCATGCTTGTTAACTAAAGAAAGTTTTGAAGGATAATCACTATAATGATTTTTCTTCTTTTTTTGGATTTTCTGAAAGACCCTAGCCACAGTAGACTTTTCTAGACCAGTTTTGTTACATATCTTGTGCAACTACCACTTTCACCTCACATGATTGTGGGAAATATACTCCTCTTCAGATAACCCTACTTTGAAGTCTGATTTATTTACAAGTATCTTTATGGTCAGTGGTCATGTGATATAGGATCTGGGATCTTCCCAGGATCTGCCCATGGATTTTCCTTATATAGATTGTAATGTATTTCCATGGATCTAATGGATCCTGGATTTACATCTATAATCTTATTATATCTGTGGCAGAGATTCCTGTTCTTATATACAATCTTGATCTTCCATTATAAGTCTTTCCTTCTCTTCCCTTTTAAACCCTTGATATATGAGGCCACTGCCTCATCTCTTTATATCTGCTCCATTCCTTCTCCTCTCCTATTTAATAGTGTGCTTTTACTGCTAGTTGTGTCCATAATTAGCAGTAGTCTAGGACAGGCTTAGTATAGTTGGTCCATGCATCACCCTGGGCCATATATAAGGGGCAGGTATGAGTGATCAAGTCTCTCCAGACCTAATTACTTTGTACTTTGCAGTTTGCACTTCTTTGGATCCCTACCCTTTCAGGACAGGCCCTCAGTTGCTTAAGCATGAGTCTCTTCCAAGTTTTTCTTCATCAATCCCTCCTCAGTTGCTTTTCTTCAGAGCTTTCTTTTAAGTTCTCTTTCATGTTTCTTCTCTCTCTCCTTGTCTAGGTCTAGCCCCTGGAATCCAGAGTCATAACAAGTTTGAGATGCAATTTTCCTATAGGAAAGATCAAAAAAGTCAAAAGAGATAATAGTATCTTTTTAAGCAGCAGAAAAATATTTTATAATAGAAATAAGGGAATTTATTTGTAATAGTAGGGTTTATATATGCTGCAGGCTAATTAGTGACATAAGAGTAACATAATATATTAATT
>JBBPJW010000760.1:0-21651 GCA_038088935.1 Pulveroboletus aff. viridisquamosus
GTGGTGAGAGAATGCAAGAGGCAAAACAGGAACATAACAGAAACAAGAGCAGGAGAGTATGTGGAGGTAAAGCAGAATAGTCCAGAAAGGATGAGATAGAAATAAAGTTATATTAAAAGACTAAAAATGAAACAAAGCTAAAAATGGAATAAAGTGAAGATGAAATGGAGGATCAGAGCAGCTGTAGTATTACTAGTGTAGAAAAAGCATGAGCACAACTGGAGTGGAATAAAGTAGTAGCAGAAGGATCAGAAATACATAAATAGCCTACTAGCAAGCACTAAGTGTGGAAAGTTATGTAGATGCTGGGTTAGAATTGGATTCAAAATGTGGGATATGACACAGTCTCCTACTTAGGCTCTTCTGAGCAATTCACTCTTCTTTGTTTGCACATATGCAGCAAGAGAGGAACAATTAGTCTGGCAAGTTTCAGTGTCCTTGCTTGATCTCCAACATCCCAGAGAGGTTACAGTGCCATTCTGCATTTGCACCAACTGTAGCCCTGAGCTGACCATTGTTAAGCTCAACCTTAGCCACTGCCATTAGGTCTATGTTAGTCTCTACCCAGGTCTAACATAACAAGAAGAGGCAATAGAGAAGAAATGGAGATAATTCTCCAGGTAATGAAGTTACAAGCAAAATGGAACTAAGCTATCAAGGCTATAGGCACATGTGAATACTAATAAGCTGAGTAGCTTGATTAACAGGGGTCTGGGGTCAAAAGGACACAATAAATTGGATTTGTAGTCAGCATGGGTTGGAGAAACTAGAGGCTGCAGAGGTAAGCTCAAGAGTATTAACATGTTTGGTTCAGATAAACAGAATGAGATACAGCTCAATACCCAGTCAATTAATGGATTGTGGCAGGCAAGTCAATTGTGTCCTAGAACAAAAAAACTAGATTTATCCAATAAAGTAACATAGAATGTCAATGAAGTAATAACACTGGTTGCAAAACAAACAGAGAGATCAATGGCATTGGTAATTATAGAATTAGAAGTGCCATTGAAAAGTTAGAGCTGCAATAAAGAAATGAAACAGGTTAAAAGGTTATAGGTACTAACTAACTTAGTATCTATGAAAAAATCTAAAGAGTCAATGTCAATCAGGGTAGGAAATGAAAAAATGGCATAAGAAACAAGGGTGACAAGAGGCATAAGTGAACTAGAATCTAAAAAAGCAGATGCATTGAGTCTGATCTCCTATAAGGCATAGAAAGAACCAATAAAATCTTTAGCCCATGCAAATTCTCTGTTATAGCTTTGACTTCTAACAATAGAACTTCAAGATGGTAAAAAACAGAAAAGAGGAATATGTTATGGCTCCAGCCTAACATGTGGTCACATGTGATCATGAGAGTTCTCCAGTAGCATGTGATGTGGGTCATGTGACCAAGAGCATGTGATCGTGTGAAGGAGCAGTCTTATAAGGTCAAGCCCTAGGCTAAGGTTAGTAGTTCTTATACAAGTATTCCCCAGCACTTGTGAGGTCACATGACTGTGGCTGGATCTCAGATGAGATCTTAGATCTATCTGATGATATCTCTAATGGAGATTAGAATCTGATCTGTGGCAGAGATCTAGATAGATCTCCTCGGTCTCCAGGCGGCCATGCCATTTTCATAGAATCAGGGCAGTGTTTTCCTTCCATTCTCCCACATTCTCATAGTGTGGTTCCTCTTCTCCATCCTGTATCCGTGAGGCCCTTGCCTCACCCATCATATACGATCCATGCCCTTTCCCTATCTATTACAAGAGCTGAGCTACTTAGGCTATTGGTGTCCATAGATAGCTAGTATTAGGGTAGGCTCCCTGTACTTGGTCCATGCGAGGGACCCAGCAATATATAAGGCAGGGAGTAGTGAGCTGAGGTTTCCTCAGTTTTACTCTCTTGTCTCTTAGCTGAGATTATACAAGAGATCTCTATGATCTCCTGACTGTCCCTCTTTAGGGATCCCCCTGAGCTCTCTAGGGTTGTGCTGGCTCCAACTTTCTCTACTGCCTAGTTCGGGGCCACTAGCTCAAAAGCCCTAGCAGCTATTTAGGAAGGCGCTCACCAAGAAGGAGTATCCAAGGACTATGGGGAGTTACCCATAACAGAATATAAAAGATTACTAACCTCTAAAAAAGGCTAGGGCAAAAATAAAGATGACATAGAGAACTTGGGGGACTAAAAGAGCACATCATAGAAGTGACATATCCTTTATTCCAAATCCAATTTCAATCTGGCTTTTACTTGGTTTTTCCATACTCAATGCTTGCCAGTAGACTATACTTGAAATGGGATCTTCCTGTTACTCCTTGATACTCGAGTTCTTCCTTGGTGGATGCTCCTATTTTATCCTTGATAACTGCTTGGGCTTTTGGTCTAGTGGCCCTGAACTAGGCGATGAAGAGAATGTAATGAGACCTGGGCCCTTGTGTAAACCAATAGCCAGCAGTGCTGAGTGATCAGACTGTATAACCAGCCAAGAGGTCAAGAGAGCAAGACTGAGGAGACCTCGGCTTGCACCCCCTGCCTTATATATTGTAGTAGTCTGCGCACAGACCAAGTACAGGAGGTCTACCCTAAGTATGCTATCTATGGTCACCAATAGCACAAGTAGCTCCTACCTCTAAATAGATAGATGAAATAGCATGGAGCGGGAATGAGGAGTGAGGCAGTGGCCTCATGGATCAGGAATGGAAGAGAAGAGAAACCACACCATGAGGATGTGGAAGAATGGAAAGGAAGCACAGATAGAGATCTATGAATATGGCAAGGCAGCCTGAAGGCCGAGGAGATCCAATCTGGATCCCTGCCACAGATTAGATCCTAATCTAGATCGTTAGATCAGATGTCATTGGAAGATCTGGATCTCATCTAAGATCTGCCACATCATATGACCAATACCTTGTGCAAGGGAATACTCTGAATAAGGACTTAGCCTTAGCCTAGGGTTTGCCTTATCAAGCAACTTGTTCGCACAATCACGTGCAGCTGATCACATGACCAGCGCATCTCGTGCTCCACAGTTCCCATGGTCACGTGCGACCGTCGTGTTAGGCTAGAGCCATAACAATACTAGTCCTTTATTATGCACTTAGCAAACACTGATGGTCTTCTCATGTGACTGTGGGACTTGCCTGCCTTATAAGGTTAAACCCTAGGCTTAGATTTGATTTACATATCAGAGTATTCCTTGCTCATGAGTTAGTCACATGATGTGGCTGGATCTCAAATAAGATCTTAGATTGATACTAATGATATCTGATTTAACAGATCTAGATTAGGATTAATCTGTGGCAGAGATCTAGATAGATCTCCTCAATTTTATGGCAGCCATGCCATATTTATATCCATTGACCCTAAGGTTCCTTTCCATTCTCTCATATTCTCATGGTGTGGTTTTCTTCTTATTTCCTTGATCTGCAAGGCCATTGCCTTATTCCTAACTCATGCCCTATGCCCTCTTACTATATTTAGCAGATACAAGTGGTTACTGCTATTGGTGACCATAGATAGTATATTACTCATTCTGTATACAAGGCTATGCCTTCTGGTAATATATAGGGTGGGCAAGACCTGGAGTCTCTTTAGTCTTGATCACTTGTATCTCTACTCCCCTTTACTTGGGCACTTCAGTGTTAACCTGAGTTATTCCTTCTTTCCTCCTCCTTATAACCTAAGCACTAGTTGCTGGTGTTAACTCAGATTATCCCTATCAAGTCTCACAAGCCTAGTTAGGGGCCACTAGTGCAAAAGCCCTCTTGTCATTGTTCATTGCCTGTAACTCACCAGTTGTTGTGTATAATTCAGATTGCACTCTTGGAGTATATAACATCCTTGATTTCCTTCATGCACTTCTGGCCTTTCTACTACTACTTCATTTTACTTCAGTTATGATCATGCTTTCCCTGCACTAGCAACACCACAGCTACTCCAACCCTTTATCCCATTTCTGCTTTATTCCATTTTTTAGCTTTGTTTCATTTTCAGTCATTTAGTACAACTTTATTTCTACCTTATCCTCTCCAGACTATTCTGCTTCACCTCTGCACTTTTTCCTGCTTTGTTCCTTTTATGATCCTGTTTTAACTCTCACATCTTCTCATCATCTTTCAGTTTCAGACTGACATGCCCTGACACTGTTGTTGCTGACATCTTCATTTATTTTCAAGATGCATTTGTTATAGTGCACATTTTTCCTTTTATTTCATTTTTTACTTTGTTGCATTTCCCTTCAACTCTTCACATGGTCACATAATGTGACCATGTGACCATTTCACTTCTTCACTATTTCACTTCTTCACACTTCATCACTTCACATTTCACTAGGTCTAGGCTAATCTAGCCCATAATCTTATACCATCTGTTTTCTTCATGTGTTTCTAGAATTTTGCTCTCTTTCTGCCATTGGGCAGCTTACTGTCCACTACTGTAGGGCAGGGCACACTCTTCTGGTCCATGCTCAAGATGCAATAGTATAAAAGGGGTGCAAATCCAAGCTGGAGTTCTCTGATCATGTGCACTCAAATCTCTAAGATTTATTTTCACAAGTTTCTTAATTCAAAACCCTTCTTGCCTAGTTCTCCTAGCCTCTAGTTCAAAGGCTAGGCTTCAGCAGTACCCCTAGCAGTAGCAGGAGTGCACACCAAGGATATAGGTATAGTTGCTCAAAGTCTTGCAGTGTAATAGCATTGGTATCTGCCTTTGCTTCTGAAACAACTCCAGTCTTATCTTTTCTCCTTACTTAGACCTTTTTGCTACTCTGGAACTATAAGTACTATAACTCCTGTATGGTACTGTGGTTTGAATATCAATAAAAACATCACCATCTTAAGTTTTTTCTTACTTTAATCAAGCTTTCAAGCTTATTCTCTAAATCTCTGATTTACTCTGAAGTAACTCCAGGCCTCAATGAAATTCATTATATAGCTATGTGAACCTACACTTTTACTTCACATGATCATAGGAGATATACTCCTTTTCAGATAATCCTAGCTTATGGTCTGACTTTATTATGTATATCTTCATAGTTGGTGGTCATATGACTTGGGATCTGGGATCTTTCCAGAATCTGCCCATGAATCTTTTCATTTAGATCTCTAATGCCATCTTCATGGATCTAACAGATCTAGGACCTGCATCTATAATCTTATCTGTGGTAGAGATCTCCATTCTCATGTAAGATCCTGGTCTTCCATTACAAGTTCTTGACTTCTCTTTTATTCCTTTCCCTTGATATGCAAGGCCACTGCCTTGCTTCTTATCTTTACTTCATGCCTTCTTCTTCTTTATTTAATAGTGCACTTTTACTGCTAGTAATATCCATAATGTTACGGTTGTCGTTATTGATGTTGGTCGCTGATCTATATTCCTAGACAAGGGCTTGCTGATGTCGGTGTCGGTGAGATGTAGAATGATGAGATGATGGATATGAGTCACTTATTAGAGCAATGCCCAGGTACTGGTACAAAATGCTCAAGACTGAGAGTCTTGAGACGCTAATGCTACAGCTTATATAGTGCTCCCTACTGTGCACGGACCAGAAACCTGATAGGACAATTCCCATGGACCCTGCACGGGGATCAAAAAGAAGAGAAGACATCGTGAGAATAGCCAATGGCCGAAAAAACTCGATGCTTCTAAAATGGAAGAACAATGGAAATGAAAAAGAGCTGGAAGGCTGCAGATTAACCCTAAGCCCTAGGTCTAGACCAGTCATGTGACCCGTCACGTGCTCTGATTAGATAAAAGATTAGATAAAAGATTAGATAAGATCACGTGATCAAAAAGTGAAAAATGTATCATAATACATAACTAGTAGTAGTCTAGGGTAGGCTTAGTATACATGGTCTATGCACTACCCTGGGCCATATTCAAGTCTCTCCAGACTTAATCACTTTGTATCTTGCAGTTTGCACTTATTTGAATCTTAGCCCTTTTAGAGCTTAGTCCATAGTTGCATGAGCATAAATCTCTTCTGAGTCCTTCTTATTGCTTTTCTCTTCAGTTGCTTCTTTTTAGAGCCTTTTTTTTGAGTTCTTTTAGTGTTTCTCCTTTTCTCTCTAGTGTCTAGGTTTAGCCTCTGAGATCCAGAGTTATAACAGAATTCTTAAGGAAATTCTAGGGGCTTGTTCTTATTATAACTAGGCTTGATGCTTCTTATCTTGCCTATTCTTTGTATTGAACCATAAGACCACTCTTCTCTTTTTCTTTAATTCCTCTGTAAATCAGAACATTAGATTATGCAAGGACATATCACATAAGGTAAAGCCAAGTCCTGTCTAATTCAAGGAAAGCTCCCTTTAATCTTCTGGAATCTCTGAACTTCTTCAAAAGTCCCCAGAGCTATGTCCTTACCTATAGATTAAGCACCATTAGTAGGCTCAATCTAGAAGTTTGTTCTGGAGCTTTCCCTTACTGTTACCCTGAATTCTAATAGTATCTTGCACTTAGAGTTTAATTTCTCTAGCCTCCCTACAGCCTAGCAGTGTGCTTGGCCCAAAAGATCTTTCAGCATCCCCAGGATTAGGTCTGACAGTGAAGCAACTAGGTTGCTATAAGTTGCATCTCTTAGTAGTTTTGACAAGAAGTCAAAGAAGGTTAATAGCAAAAAATGCTCAAGTCTAAAGAGACTTGGCACTGGCCCAGCCACTATATTACTTCCCAGACATTGCACAGCTTTGGTCATGCAATATATTTAAAGTATTACATATGCTAAAGTAAGCTAGTATAAAAGAAAAAGAACAAAAAAAATACTAAGTAAAGAGAAAAGTTATAGCAGTCTTAGAGGTTACAGACTATTTTTTTGCCTTTGAGGCAAAGGCCTCTGATTTGGCTTTCAAAGTGGAGGTCTTGGTGGCATGAGTCTTAGCTGACTTGAAGATAGACTTAGGGCAGTCTTTGACTATGTGACCAGTGGTCCCACAGAACATGCAGGGGTAGTTGTCAAAGTGGCATCTTTGTTCTTCATTGATAAGTTTGCCATTTTTACCAAGCTTGAACACATTATTGTTTGTTTTTTGAAAGGATAGAGGATTTAATGAAACTGGTGAGGGTGGCAGATTTACCCTTTAACTCTTTCAAGCCAAAAAATGGAGCAGAAGATATGGAGGACTTTTTGAAGGATTTAGACAAACTTTCCTTGATAACTAATTTCAGATCTATGCTTCCAATAGTGAGCATCAAGAGTTTTAATGAGTTGGTGAAGTTTATGCAGAGTGAAAGGCTTGCCAACATAGGAAATATTATTTTTAATGTGATTAGGGAGGCTATTATAGAAATAGTGTTGGAGAGCACCTTTTCTGTAACTTTGGACTTGTAAAGCAACCCTGTTAAATTCAACAATGTACTTGTTGACATGCTAATTATCTTTCATTGTTAGCTAATCTAATTGGTGCTCTGTATCTCCAATTGAATTGTGTGGTTCAAAGTTGGTTTAAAGTTTATGGACAAATTCCTTGAAGCTGTCCATTTAGAGCAGGTATAAATCAGAATTATCCATAAAAAGGTCAGATTTAAATTACTCTAATGCCATGCATTTGAGGTAAGACTAAATATAAGTGACTTTCAAGTAATTAGTGGCAAAAGCTTTAGGATAGTCTTGGAAGTTTAGCTTGTATTAGACAAGAAAAATTCTGTTATGCACTATGAGATCACAGTACCAGGTGCTCAGGAAAAGAGTAGAGACTTCAAGTTAACACAAGTAGTATTACAAGTGCTTAAAGCTAAGGGCTTTAAGACTCTAAGGCTACAGTTTATATAGGTACAGTCTGTGCACATGGATTAAGTCCCTGATGGGAACATTCCCATACATGTGGCACAGGGATCAAAAAGAAGAGAAGCTTGCCTGGAAACCATCAAGGGTCTGGCTTCTGAAATAGAAGTAAAGTAACAGAAATGAAAAGAAGTGTACAGGATCAAGGCATAAGGCTAATCCTATACCCAGGGTCTCATAACCTGTCATATGATATTGATAAGATAAAGATTAGATAACCACATGGAGAAGATAAGATAAGGTTATGTGATTAAAAAGAAAAAGAGTATTATAACAAATTCAAAGCTTCTGGAAATCAGTTCTATCAAACTAGTCCAGTTTTTGGACTTTGGTCCTCTGTAAGGTATCTAAGGTTTTACTAGAGGAATGGGCAAGTAAATGCATAGCACTAGTGAGATCACTGAGTATATAAATGAAGATGGGTTTGCTGCCTGCAGAAGACTCATGGTTTTTTTTCTGAGCATTGGAGTTAATCTCAAAAGGAATATCTCCAGAGTTTCTGAAACACTAGGAAAGGGGCTGTGAAGTAGAACCTGGTGGAGCACAAGCAGAAAAACTCAGAAATAGTTAAGTAGCAGTCTGAGAGTGGATTGTATATTGTGTGATTATAATAATGGAATATGAGTGTGAATGAAAGTTTGAATATGTTATGGGTACTCTGCCCATTCTTCCTTGATACTCAAGCTGTTACATATCTTGTGCAACCATCACTTTTACATCATGTGATCATGGAAGATATACTCCTCTTTAGATAACCCTAGCCTGGGGTCTGACTATTTACAAGTACCTTTATGGTTAGTAGTCATGTGACATGGGATCTGGGGTCTTCCCAAGATCTGCCCTGGATCTTCCCTATTAAGGATCTAGATATATCTCCATGGATCTAACAGATCTTGAATCTCATCTATGATTCCATCACATTTGTGGCAAAGATCCCCATTCTTATGTTTACCCTGATCTTCCATTATGAGTCTTCCCTTCTCTTTCATTTCTTACCCTTGTTTCATGAGGCCACTGCCTCACTCCTTCATATCTGCTTCATGCCTTTCCCTCTCTTATTTAATAGTGCACCCTTACTGCTATTGGTGTCCATAGATAGTAGTAGTCTAGGGTAGGCTTAGTGTAGATGGTCTGTGTGCCACCCTGGGCCATATATAAGAGGCAGGTATGGGTAGTCAAGTCTCTCCAGACTTGATCACTTTGTACTTTGCATTCTTGCACTTCTTTGTATCTCAATTCTTTCAGAATTAGGCCCTTAGTTACATGGGCATGAGTCTCTTTTGAGTCCTTTTTCATCAATTCCTCCTTGATTGCTCCTCTGCAGAGCCTCCTCTTGAGTTTCTCCTTTATGTTCCTCCTCTCTCTCTTTATCTAGGTATAGCCTCTAAGATCCAGAGTTGTGACACAAGCTACCTTAATGAATGCTTCTATTCTATCCTGAAATGCTAATGAGGCTTTTGACTAGTGGCCCCTAACTAGGAAAATAAAAGAAGGTTAGGACCACTTCTCTTGTATAAACCAGAAGCCAGCAGCACTAGTAGAGACTAGCCTATATAACCAGCTAAGAGATCAAGAGAGCAAGACTGGGGAAATCCCAGCTTGCACTCCCTGCCTTATATATTGCCAGTGCATGTGCACAGACCAAGTACAGGAGGTCTACCCTAGACTATACTATCTATGGACATCAATAGCATAACTGGCTCTATTATAAAGGAGAGGGGAGTGCATGGAGCAGATATGAAGAAGTAAGGCAATGGTCTTATAGATCAAGGGATTAAAATGGAAGAGAAGCCACACCATGAGAATATGGGAAAATGGAAGAAAAATGTACTGGTTCTTAGATATAAAAGAGGCATGGCTACCATAAGGCTAAGGAGATCCCATCTGGATTTCTGCCACAGATACAGATTCTAATTTAGATCCTGAGATCAGATATTATTGAAGATATTATGCAACTAGTGAACATGACAGTTCACAGCACATGACCATGGGAACTGTAGAGCATGTGATGCAAATGGTTGCATAAGTCATGTGACCAGGAGCATGTGATCATGCAAATGAGTTGCCTTAC
Organism: Pulveroboletus aff. viridisquamosus; assembly: GCA_038088935.1. Classification (NCBI taxonomy): domain Eukaryota; kingdom Fungi; phylum Basidiomycota; class Agaricomycetes; order Boletales; family Boletaceae; genus Pulveroboletus; species Pulveroboletus aff. viridisquamosus. Next base: position 9,834 of record JBBPJW010000760.1, read on the forward strand.
AAGAATAACCCTAGGCTAAGGCTAAGTCCTTTATATCAGAGTATTTCCCTGCACAAAGTATCAGTCACATGATGTGGCAGATCTCAGATGAGATCTAGATTCAGTATCCAATAATATCTGATCTTATGATCTAGATTAGGATCTGATCTGTGGCAGAAATCCAAATGGGATCTCCTTGGCCTTATGGTGGCCATGCTACATTCATAGACTAGAACCAGTGCATCTTCCATTCTCCCACATCCTTATGGTGTGGTTTCTCTTCCATTCTATCCCTTGATCCATGAGGTCACTGCCTCACTCCTTCATATCTGCCCCATACATTCTCCTCTTCTATTTAATAGAGCCAGTAGTGCTATTGGTGACCATAGATAGCATAGGTTAGGGTAGACTCCCTGTACTTGGTCTATGCACAGACATTGGCAATATATAAGGCAGGGGGTGCAAGCTAGGGAAACCCAGTCTTGCTTTCTTGACCTATAGGCTGGTTATACAGGCTAGTTCACTAGTGCTGCTGGCTAGAGTTTACACAAGGGCCCAGGAACTCATCCTTTCTCTCATCTGCCTAGTTAGGGGCCACTAGCCAAAAGCCTCATCAGTTATTCAGGATAGAATAGGAGGATCCACCAAGAAAGACTCAAGTATCAAGTAGGATGGCTAGAAGTTGCCATAACAGAAGACTGTACCTGGATCTCATCTGAAATCTGCCACATCATATGACTGATACCTGGTACAGGAGAATATACTCTGATATATGGACTTAGTCTTAGTCTAGGGTTATTCTTATAAGGTTACTTGTTTGCATGATCACATGCTCCTGGTCACATGCTTGAGACCATTGTATTCACTAGTTGCATAACAGAATATACTGTTAAACACTGGGTAGACTCTGGATCTTCTTCAGAATGCTCTGAAAAAATGGTTAAACAGGGCTTTGGCTTTATCTTATGTGGTGTACCTTTGCACTAGTTCTAGTGCCCTGGATTTCAGAAGGGGGCAGAAAATAGTTGAAGGATCAGAGTAAGTTATAAAGACTTGGTTTTAGAGATACAAGGATATAGAGTCTACTTATAATATAGAGGGAGGATACAAAACAGCAGGAGAAAATGCTGTGTTAAGTTGATATTTAAACTGAGGTACAAGATACAGAGTCACAGTAGTTATACCTTAGAGAAGCAGGTTATCTAAGAGAAAAAGGAAGATGAGACAGGAGTTATTTCAGAAGCAAGAGTAGGTGTCAAATATAACCTGGATACAAATGGAGATGTCAGGCATGACACTGACAATATCATGTCAAGATGAAACTGGAGGATAATAGGAATGGAAAAGAAACAGGAACAGGAAGTAAGAATAAAATTACTATGGAGTTGTATTTAAATAACTTGGAGCTATGTATATGAAGCTATATGTATTATTAGATAGAAAGAGACAGAGGTAAGAGGAACTAAATAACACATAGCTAATAAACATGAAGCAACTGGAGTTGCACCAGAGATGGAACAGAGTCAATTTTATAGCATAAAATATGATACTTTCTTGTTTCTGTTTTAATTCTCATCTCTTTCTGCTATCTTTCAGTTTCAATCTAACATGACTTAACTCTGTCACCTTGAACATCTTCATTTATCTCCATAATACTTTGACATCTATTCTCACTTCTGAGACAACTCCAGTCTCATTTTCTTTTCTTGCTTGACCTTTATATTACTCTGAACTATAAATACTATACTTCTGTATATAGTACCTCAGTTCAAATATCAATGAAAATACCCCTGTCTTGACTTCATTCTTACTCTAACCAAGCTTTCCAGCTTACAATCTGATCCTTCAATTTACTCCAGAGTACCTCCAGGCCTTAATGGAATTTTTAAGAAAATTCTAAGGGCTTGCTCTTATTATAACTAGGCTTGATGCTCCTTGTCTCACCTGTCTTTCATATTAAGCCATGAGACTGCTCTTTTCTCTACCTCTAACCCCTCTGTAAATTAGAACACTAAGCTATGCAAGGGCATACCATATAAGTGTTATGCAATTAGCAAACATTAATGGTCTTGTCATGTGACTGTGAGACTTCCTTGCCAAAACAAGATTAATTCTAGGCTATGGTTTGATTCTTTATCACAGTTATTTCCCATGCATGATAATAGTCACATGATATAATAGATCTCAGATAAGGTCTAGATCTTGATGCCAATAATATCTGATCTGTGGTAGAGATCCAGATAAGATCCTCTTAGTCTTATGGCTGCCTTGTCACTTTCATTATTGCTATTTCTGCACACTTTTCTTTCACTCTTCCATACTTTTATAATATGGCTCCTTTTTTACTTCCCTTAATTCATAAGACCACTGCCTTACTCCTGTCCTCTGCCCTATGCTTCCCTTTAGTCATGTAAATGCACATTTACTGCTATTAGTGCCTTTATATAGTAGTTGGCAATATATAAGGGGTAGGGAGAGACTTGGGGCAACTTAGTCTTGACCACTTCTGTTCTTAAGTGTTAAATATGGGTGTACTTCAGATCTACTCCAGAACTCTCCAGAATAGTAGTTTAATGGGGCTTAACTTCACCTTATGTGGTATACCTTTGCACTAGTCCCAGTATTCCAAATTTCAAAGTAGATCAGAGGGTTAGTGTTATATCCCACATTCTGAACTCAATTCTGATCCAGCTTCTACTTGGCTTTCTGCACTTAGTGCTTGCCAGTAGGCTATTCATGTACCTCCAGCCCTTCTGCTACTACTCCATTCTACTCCAGTTATGCTTGTGCTTTTCCTACACTAGTGATACTATAGCTGCTTTAACCCTCTGTTTCATCTCTGCTCTATTCCATTTTCAGTTTTGTCTTATTTTCAGTTATTTAGTACAACTTCATTTTTACCTCATCTTCTCTGGACTATTTTGCTTCACCTTCACACTCTCTTCTGCTCTTGTTCCTGTCACATTCCTGTTTTGCCTCTTATATCTTCTTACCACTTTTCAGTTTCAGACTGACATGCCTTGATGCTGTCATTGCTAATATCTCCATTCATCTCCAAGATGCATTGGTACCTGTTTACACTTCTGATACAACTCCAGTCTTATCTTCTCTCCTCACTTAGACCTTTTTACTACTCCAGAACTATAAGTACTGTAACTCCTGTATGGTACTGTAGTTTAAATATCAATGAAGACACTTCTGTCTTGAGTTTGTCCTCACTCTGACTGAGCTTTTAAGCTCACTCTGAAGTAACTCCAGATATTATGCATTGTGCATAATCACCACTTTCATATCATGTGATTGTGGGAGACACACTCCTCTTTAGGAAACCCTAATGTGGGGTTTGACTATTTATGAGTACCTTTACAGTCAGTGGTCACATGACATGGGATCTGCCCTAGATCTTCTCTATTAAGGATCTAGATATATCTCCATGAATCTGATAGATCTCAGATCTACATCTACAATCTCATCACATCTGTGGCAGAAATCCCTGACTTTATGTTTACTCTAATCTTCCATTATGAGCCTTCCCTTCTCTTCCATTCTCTATCCTTGATTCATGAGGCCACTGCCTCACTCCTTTATATCTGCTCCATGCCTTTCCCTCTCTTATTTAATAGTGTGCTCTTACTACTAGTGGTGTCCATAGTTAGTAGTAGCTTAGGGTAGACTTAGTGTAGATGGTCCATGTGCCACCCTGGGCCATATATAAGGGGTAGGTATGGGTAGTCAAATCTCTTGAGATTTGATCACTTTGTATCTTGCGTTAAGCACTTCTTTGGATTTCAACCCTTTCTGGGCTAGTCCTTAGTTGCACATGTTCTGAGTCTCTTTTGAAGTCCTCCTGCATTATTCCTCTCCTTGGTTGCTCCTCTCCAGAGCCTTCTTTTGGGTTAATCTCAGTGTTTCTTCTCTTTTCCTTCATCTAGGTGTAGTCTCTAAAATTCAAAGTCATAACACCAGGCCTTGTTGGAATTCTTAAGGAAATTCTAAGGCCTTATTCTCATTATAACTAGACTTAACAATCCTTATCTTGTCTATTCTTTGTGTTGAGCCATAAGACTGCTTTTCTTTCTTTGACCCCTCCATAAATCAGGACATCAGATTATGCAAGGGCACACCATATAAGGTGAAGCCAAGTTCAATCTAATTCAAGAAAAGCTCTCTTTGACCTTCCAGAATCTCCAGACTTCTTCAGAAGCCTCCAGAACTATGCTCTACCTACAGGTTGAGTACCATTAGTAGGCTTAACCCAGAAGTTTGTTCTGGAGCTCTTCCTCATTATCACCCTGAATCCTAATAGTATCTTGCACCTAAAGTTACCCCCTCTAGTCTCTCTATAGTCTAGCAGCATGCTTGGCTTAGAAGATCTTTTAGCACCATCCTCAGGATTAGATTTGACAGTAAAGTAACAGCAGATTATCTAACAAGGGGAAGAGAATAAGACAGGAGTTGTCTTAGAAGTAAAAGCTAATATCAATGTGATCTGAATATGAATGGAGATGTCAGGTATAATACTAACAATGTCATGCCAGAATAAAACTAAAAGATAAAACTAATGGATAACAGAGAATGGGCAAGAATGGCAAGAAACAGGAAATGAGACTAGACAAACTATAAAGTTATGTCAGATGGACACAGAAGTATGTATAAGGAATTTGTAAGTATCATTAGATAGACAGAGAATAAGGTAAATGTGAACTAGCCAACATGTAGCTTAAGAATAATTCCCAACTGGAGTTGCATCAGAGATATTATGGAGTAGATATGGTAGCCCAGAATATAACAGTATCCTTCTCTTAAGGACTAAACCCCTGAAGGCCATAGGCTCATGTGACTTTGTTTAGTATGTGGTCAGAGCAAGTGTCAGAGTTTTAGTTGGTCATGATGGTTAAGGTGTCAGTAAAAAGGCTCAAAAACTTCTCTATCATGTCTTTATTCACCAATATCCACACATGGTCTGATATGCACCTTGAGAAGTGCATGAAGGATGAATCCTTTATCTCTTCTGAATATGTCTAGCCCCTGGGCATCTCTTTCTCTTCACCCTTTTTTCTCTGCTTTCTCTTCAGCTTCTTTTGTTTGGAGTAGTCATACCTTGCCTTTACCTCTATGCAGGTGAGGCATGACATTGACTTGCCAGGGCCCACCTCACAGTCAAGCTCTTGGTCATCTCACCTCTGGCACACCAGAGCTTCCTCCACCCTTCTCTTCCTGTTACCTTTGCCCATCCCCACCTGGGCTTGCCAAAGTTGCTCTACCTAGCACATAATTAGTTCTTGGGAAGTGTTAGCATGTTTTGTACTTACCCATCTATAAACTGCCTCCATAGCCTCCTGCCTCTTTACCTCCTTGGCCTACCACCTGGTGACCTCTTCAGCTACTCTCTAAGCCTCCTCTGTCTTCCTTTGAGCCTTTTTCTCTTTTCTTGCCTTTACTTGTTGCTTTTGCTTAGCATACTTTGTGTTGCTAATAAGATGTCAAAACCAGTTGATGAGACAGCTGGTCAATATCCTTAATAGGGCTTGAGTGGTAGGGAGGAAAAATGAGGGGAAATTGGAGAGCAAGCCAGAAAATGGAGAAATAAATAAAGTTGTAGAAGAATTGGTGGAGTTGAACTTGAAGGTTAGAGAGAACATGGAGAACAGGAAAGGACAGGTGGTTAAGAAGGTGGAGGGTGTGACCATTGGATAGTTAAAGGGCCTTGTAACTAGGTTACTAGGACAATAAAACTCAATTTTGGTTAAATATAAGATGATCTAGATTTATTTGGATAATAAAGATGGAACTTCTCAATAATCTCCAAAGTATGATCTAGTTCAGTGGTAAGAAGCCACAAGGTTTTCTTATCAGTCCCTTTATAACTTAACTACTTAACTAGGTAGAGTAGTTTGCAGCTTCTTTACCTATAATTCATCTTTGAATCAAGAATCTTGAAGATCTCAAACTCTGGTTCTCTATCAATTTTGACTGGTGGCAGTGGTGGCTAAATGCAGTTAGGGATGGTATTGGGGACAGAGAATTCTAATTGAAAGACATGAAAGACTGGATGCATGGACTTCATGTTTTTCAGGAGGTAAAGCATAAAGGAGAGAGAGCCTGTCTGAGCAATGATGGGGTAAGGTTCTAAGGTTTTTTTAGCAAGTTTCTTAGAAGGTGAAGTAGATCTGAAATACTTAGCCTTAACAAAGACCTGGTCATCTATTTTGAAGTCTGGTACTAAAGATATTTGGGCATTAGTGGAATCTTGATATCTTTTCTGAGCAGCAGCTATCTTTTTACAAAGGAATTTATGAAGTGAGTTAAGGTCAATGGCATACTCTTGAGCTTGAGCAGAGGTAAGATTGCATTCTGGGTGAACAAAGACATTTGGATGATAATCCTTATTAGTAAAGAAAGGAAAAATGCCTGTAGTAGCATTAGATATGTTGTTGTAAGCAAACTCCATAAGCAGAAGGAGCTTGGACCAGTTGTCCTGCTGGTAGTGGCAATACATACATAAATACTGCTCAAGGGTCTAATTCATTTGCTTAGTCTGACCATTATCTTCTGAGTAGTATTCAGAGGTAAAGTAGAGGTAAATATCAAGGGCTTGTCTTAAAGAGTGGAAAAAATGGGACACAAACTTGAAACCATGTTTAGAGATAATATGGGAGGAAACTCCATGTTTGGAGAACACATGAAGTAAGAAGAGTTTAGCAAGCTCTGGGAAGATCACCTTATTGTCTGTAGAAATGAAAACACACTGCTTTGATAAATGATCTACAATGACAAGAATTGCAGAGTGACCAGAAGAGAGTAGAAGTCACTCAATGAAATCCATAGAGATGGAATTCCATGGCTTTTCTAGAATAGGAAGCCATAGGGTTTATGGCAGGGTACCTTGGCTTGGGCATAAGTTGTACAAGAGAAGTCATAGTCTTTAACATAGTCTTTGACAAAACCTCAAATGCCAGGCCAGGTATAATTGTGATAAATTAGCTCTAAGATCTGATTCTGTCCAAAATGGGCCAGATAATGGGTGGTTATGCTTAAAACAGAGGATGCAGAGACATAGGTTGGAAATATTTGGAACATAGATTCAATTATCTAAGCATAGAAAACCTCCTGAATCAATGGATCAATGAGAATCAGGTAACTGAGGGGCAAAAAGCTAAACAGAGATAAGAGGATTAGAAAAGAGTACCAAAAGAATATCACAATAAAGTGATGTGAGGTCAAAGAGAGTAGCAGACCAGAGAACTGAAGTGACCAAGAAGGAAGCCTGGAGTGAAGCAGTAAGCTGATCTTGCATAAAAACAGGTTGGAGGTTGTGTGAATTGATATAAGCATAGTTGCTATCCCCCTCTTTGGAATAGATGTCCCATTGTTGAGTCAAGGCATCAGGCTTAGCACCAAGGCAACCTGGATGAAAACAAATGAGCAGATTGAACTGGAAGAGGAATTCAGACTAGCAGACTTGCCAGTGGATCAGAAGCTTGGTCACAGCAAAATACTCAAGGTTCTTATGGTTAATAACAATATTAACCAGAGTAATGGAACCTTTAAGGTAATGATGCCAGGTCTTAAATGCTTTAAAGATGGCAAGAAGTTCCTTATCATGGGTATTATAGTTGATTTTGGATGCAGAGTGTGTGTGTAAGTAGAATGCAACAGGACAGACTTTATCATTTGAACAGTGAAGTGAAAGAATACCTGCAATAGCATAATCAGAGGCATTAGTCTTCATAATGAGCAGAGTGTCCAGGATCCAATGGATAAAGATAGGGGTGAAAGTAAATGTGTCTTTCAGGTGCCAGAAAGTGGCATGGCAAGAGGCATCAAAGTTCCAGGGAGTAGCCTTATAAGTGAGATGAGTAAGGGAAACTATAATTTTGGAATAGGCTTAGATGAAACAGCAGTAGAAATTAGTGAAACCAAGAAAGAATTGAATATCTGAAACTTTTTAGTGGTTTGATATAGAGGCCATTTTTCCAGAGCCTGCAAAGGACTTCACAGACATGCTCAGAGTAAGAAGTCCAATCAGTGGAAAAAATAAGGATATTTTCTAAATAGATAATGACAGAGATATCAAGAAGGTCAGTGAAAATGGAGTTAATGAACTGCTGAAATGCTATAGGAGCATTAGTGAGACCAAATGGCATTACAAGCCACTTTTAGAAGCCATATTGATGTAGAAAGAGGTTTTCCACTTATTACACTTATTACCTTCAGCAATATAAACCAGATAATAAGCATGGTAAAGATCAAGCTTGGTATAGATAGTTACATGGCTTGAAGCATCAAGGAGGTTGGAAATTCTTGGAAGGAAATAGCAGTCTTTTTTTATGATTCTATTGAGTTCTTGAAAGTTGATACACAGCTGGAGTGAACCATTCTTTTTACAGACAAAAAGGACAGAGGAAGTATGGGCAGAGGCAGAAGGTCAGATAAAGCTAATAGCAAGATGTTTATTTAGAAAGATTCTGAGTGCTTCAAGCTCAGAGAGTGAAAGAAAATAGATAGTGCCAATAGGTGGGGAGGTATCTTCTTCCAGATCAATTTTTAAGTTGAACTTGCAATAGGGAGCAAGGGTAGAAGCCTTGCCTTTACTAAATACATTAGCAAAGTCATGATATTCCAGAGGAATACCAGAAAGACTGATTGTGAAAGGGGCAATAGAGGAGGGACAGAGATAGCTCTCCAGGTAATGGAATTGCAAGCAAAATGGAACTGAGCCATTAATGCTACAGGCTTGTGTGAATGCAGACAAGCTGAGTAGCTTGATTGACAGGAATCTAAGGTCAAAGGAATGCAGTGAATTGGGTATGGAGTTAGCATAATTCAGAGGGACTGGAGGCTATGAAGGTAAGCTGAGAGATATTGGCATGTCTGATTCTGGTGAGTGAAACAAGATACAGCTCAATACCCAGTCAATTAATGAATTGTGGCAGATAATCCAGTTATGTCCTAAAACAAGAGAACTGGATCCATCCAATGGAGTAACATAACATGTCAATGAAGTGATATCACCAGTTTCAAGATATGCAGAGAGATTAATGGCATTGGTAATTATAAAATTAGAAGTGCCATCAAAAAGACAGAGTTAAAGCAGAGGAATGGAATAAGTCAGAAGGTTATAGATCCTGACTAACTTGGTATCTATAAAGCAATTCAAAGAACCAGAGTCAATCAGGGCAGAAAATAAAGAAATGGCATGAGAAACAAGGGTGAATAGGGACATAAGTAAACTAGAATCTGAAAGAGCAGACATATTGAGTCTGATCTCCTGTGAGGCACAGAAAGAATCAATGCAACCTCCAGCCTGTGCAGAGTTGCAGAGGTTGCAGACTATTTTTATAATGGCCTTCCTGATCATATTTAGATATTTCCCATGTTGACAAGTCCCCTACTCTCCAGGAGCTTTGCTAACTTGCTTAGACCCTTGATGTCTGCTATTGGGAGTATAGGTCTGAATTTAGCCACCAAGGAAAATTGTCTAACCCTTTTAAGACCTCTGACAAACTGTTATGCACTAACCAGGTGCCTTTCTAAAATGATGCAGACCAGCATGTAATAGCAATTAATCAACAAGAGGGCTTTTTAATCTAGTGACCTCTAACTAGGCTTTAAGTCAAGACAAGGGATAAGAGAGACTCCAGCTTGGAGGCTGCAAGTCTTTGCATACCAAAGCAAGGAAAAGGAAGAGAAGAAAAGCTATAACAAGTGGTTAAGACTGGAAAAACCCCAAGTCTCTCCCATCCTGTATATATATTCACTAGAGGCATAGCCCCAATACAGGATGACTAATCTACTATCTAGGGGCACCAATAGCAGTAAGTACTCTTATTATCTAAATAAGAAAAGGCATGGGGCAAAGGATAGAATAAGATAGTGGCCTCATGGATCAAGGGAAAGAGAAGAGAACCACACCATAAGGATATTGTTATGCATACCAGACTGGATGTGCCACAAGCTCACAAAGAAGAAGAGTGATCAAGGGGAGCATCAGGTTAACACAAGTAAGATACAAGTGCTTAAAGCTAAGAAGCTGAGAACTGCTACTACTACAGTCTTTATAGGCTATAGTAAGGTGCATGGACCAAGTTCCTGATGGGAACATTCCCATACATGTAGCATGGGGATAAAAAAGAAGAGAAGCATCTGTGGGAACCATAAGGGTCCCACTTTTCAAAAATAAAAATGAAAAATGGAAATAAAAAGAAGCAAGTGGAAATGAAAGTAAACCCTGCAGGGCTGAAGGCATGAAGCTAACCCTTAGCCCTAAGTCATGTGACTTGTCACATCCCTGATAAGATAAAAGATTAGATAACCATGTGCTGAAGATAAGATAACATCACATGATCAAAAAAGAAAAGCATATTATAATAGATATGAGAGAATAAAAGGGAAGATATAGGGAAAGTGGATATAAATAAGGCATCCATCTGGATCTCTGCCAAAGATCAGATATCATTAGCATAAAACCTAGACCTCATCTGAGATCTGCCACATCATGTGACCATCACCTAACATCAGGAAAATACTCTGATATAAAATCAAATCTTTGCCTAGATGTTATGGATCTAGACCAATAGCAAGAGAAAACCACCTTGGGGGGTACCCAATACTGGGGGGACAAAAGAATGGCAGCCTAGAGGAGGCACTAGGAAACAAGGTAAACAAGTAAACAAGTGCTCTAGACTGGGAAACCAGTCTATGCCCTTGCCTCTGTATATATTGCTATAAAGTATGCATGAACCAGGCCATGAGAAGTATGTAAGATAGCTGGTGTACAGAAAACAATGCTAAATAAGGAAATAGGGCAAAGGGAAACTAAATAGGAACCAATGGCAAATAGGGAGTAATTAGTAAAAGAAAGCAAGGCAAAGGTAAGATATAACATCAGAGGGCTAGACCATGATATTAGAGAAAGTCTAGGCTACAATGAGGTAAAAGGCTATGCTACATGAGGTACAAAGGCTAGACCAGGCTAGATCTAATCTCATGGCATGATAAGATATGAGATAAGATAAGATAAGATTAAAGAAAGTGGTCAAAGATAGTAAATAGTAAAGAGAACTTAGCTTAGAATAAGAATGAAAAATAGCCCCTAGCTAAGTAGTGCCAGTGTATAACAATTTCAGACTATATGATCTGGTTGGAGATGTCAAGTACCAGTTAGATCAGCTAATAATAAAAGACAGACAGCAAATCAACAAATATGTTGTTGAATTCAATAGAGTTGCTTTGCAAGTCCAGAATTATGAAAAAGATACTCTCTGACACTATTTTTTGCCTCTGAGGGAAAGGCCTCTGGTTTGACTTCTGAAGTGGAAATCTTTGCAGTGTGAGCTTTGGCTGCCCTAGAGAAAGACTTAAAGCAGTCTTTGGCCATGTGCTTAGTGGTATTACAGAATATGCAGAGGTTATTGTCAAGATGATATTTGTATTCTTTGGTTATGAGTTTTTCATCTTTTTCTAGCTTGGATAACAAGTCTTGTCTCAGAGAGATGGAAGATTTAGGAAAGTTAGAGGTACTGGCCAGTTTAGCCTTTGACTTCTTAGAGCTAAAGAATAGAGCAGAAGAAACAAAGTGTTTGTATTATGTGCTCAGCAGAACACTGCAGTCTTGTCATGTGACTGTGGGACTTGCTTGCCTAAACAAGGTTAACCCTAGTGTTATACACTGGCACTACTTAGATAGGGGCTATTTTTCATTCTTACCCCAAGCTAAGCTCTCTTTACTATTTACTATCTTTGACCACTTTCTTTAATCTTATCTTATCTTATCTCATATCTTATCATGCCATGAGATTAGATCTAGCCTGGTCTAGCCTTTGTACATCATGTAGCA
>JBBPJW010000761.1:3317-21638 GCA_038088935.1 Pulveroboletus aff. viridisquamosus
AAACATACCATAAAATCAATATCTGAAGACACATTGAATTTCTAGTACAAATATAATTTAGCAAACACATAATAAAATAGAATTAATACTAGACCTACTGTATAGGAATTCAAATTGGAAAAAACCTGTTAAATATTTATAAAAATTATAAGCAATAAAAAAAATATTGTAAAATATACTCACATCCTATGTAAATATTACACAAAAAGTACACAAATCTCATAGCATTAATATAATACTAACCAGCTAATAATACAATGATTTGAGAAAAATTTGTTACAAACATAATTATTAGTAACATTCTTATTACAGATATACACCAGATCACTCACTTTCTATCAATAAAAAGTTGCAGCAGCCATAGTTGTTAGCAGGGTTTTTAATTCAAATTTACATTAAACCACTTACTTTCTATTAATAACAAAGCAGCAGTAGCCAAGGTAATTAGCAGAATTCTTATTTTAAATCAATATCAAATTACTTACTTCCTATCAATAAAAGAGTAGTGGCAACCATGGTCAATTGTAGTATTTTCATTTCAAATTATTATTAGATTATTTACAAACTATTAACAGAAAAGCAGAGGTAGCCATATTTATCAATAAAATAGCAGCAGAATTCATGGTCAAATTTTATTTCAAATTCATATTAAATCACATACTTTCTATTTATAGAAAAGTAGCAGTAGCCATGATTAGTAGTAGTATTAACCTTTCAGATCCATATTACTTCACTTACAAACCAGTAATATGAAAAAAAAAACAGTAGTTATGGTTATTAGTAAAATTCTAATTTTAAATTCACATTAGATTACTTACAGACTATAAATAAAAGTGCAGCAAAAGCCTGGTTATTAGCAGCATTTTCATTTTATATTCATATTAGATCACTTACTTTCTATTAATGGAAGAGTAGCAGTAGCCATGGTTATTAGCAGTATTTTTATTTTAAAACCATGTCAGAATACTTACAAACTATCATTGGAAAAGCAGTTGCAGCCATGGTCATTAGCAATATTCTTATTTCAGATAAAAATCAGATCACATACATCCTATTAATAAGAGAGCAGTAGTAAACATGGTCATTAGCAAGATGCTCATTTCAAATTCTTATCAGACCACTTACAAACTACCAATGAAATAGCAGCAGCCATGATTATTAGAATTATTCTCATTTCACATTCATACCAGATCACATACTTTTTATTAATATAACAGCAGTAGCAGCCATGGTTATCAGCAGAATTCTTATTTCAAATCCACACCAGACCACTTACTCTCTATCAATGGAAAAGCAGCAGCAGCCATAATTATCAGTAGAGTTCCCATTTTAAATCTATATTAGATTACTTACTTCCTACCAATGGGAGAGTAGCAGAAGCCATGGTCATTAGCAATATTCTTATATCAAATTCATATCAAACCACTCACAGACTACAAATGGAAGATCAGCAGCAGCCATGATCATTAGCAGAATTTTTATTTCACACTTGCATTAGGCCACTTACTCTCTATCAATGGAAAAGCAGCAGTTACAAAGGTTATTAGCAGCACTTTTATCTTAAATTCATGTCAAAAGACTTACTTTCTATCAATAAGTAAGCAGTAGTAGTTATATATATTAGCAATATTCTTATTTCAAATTCATATTAAACCACTTACTCTCTATTAATAGAATTAGCAGTAGTTATGGTTATTAGCAGCATTTTTATTTTAAATACTTCTCAGACCACTTACTCTCTATTAATGAGAGAGTAGCAGTAACCATGATTATCAGCAGAATTCATCTTTCAAATCCACATAAGATCAATTACTTTCTATCAAAGGAAAGTAGCAGTAGCCATTAGCATGACATTTATTTATAATTCACATCAGATCACTTACTCTCTATCAATGAAAGAGTAGCAGCAGCCATCATCATTCATAGAATTCTCACTTCAAATCCTTATCAAACAACTTACAAACTATCAATGGGTAAACAGTAGCAACCATGGTTATTAGCAGAATTCTTATTTCAAGTCCACATTCTGTTACTTACTCTCTATTAATAGTGGGGCAGTAGCAGCCATGATTATTCACAGCATTCTTATTCAAAATCATATCAGATTACTTACTCTCTATTAATGAAAAAGTAGCAATAGCCATGATTATTAGCATAACTCTTACTTTAAATCCACATAAAATCACTTACTTCCTATAAATAGAAAAGCAGCAGTAGCCATGGTTATCAGCAGCTGTCTCATATTAAATTTACATCAGATCACTTACTCTCTATTAATGGGAAAGCAGCAGCAATCATGATTATAAGTAGCATTCTTATTTCAAGTGTACATTAAAGCACTTACAAACTATCATTGAAAGAGTAACAGCATTCATGGTTATTAGCAAAATTCTTATTTTAAATCCACATCAGATTACTTACTCTCTATTAATGGGAAAGCAGCAGTAACCATGGTTATTAGCAGGATTCTAATTCCAAATTCAAATCAGATCACATACAAACTATCAATAAGAGTATAGCAGCAGCCTTAGTGATTAATATCATACTTATTTCTAATCCACATCAGGCTACTTACTCTCTACCAATGGAAAAGCAGCAGTAGTTATGATTATCAGCAGTATTTTCATTTTAAATCCACATTAAACCACTTACAAACTATTAATGGGAAAGCAGTAGCAGCTATGATTATCAGCAGAATCCTCATATTAAATTTACATTGATTACCTACTTCCTATTAATGGAAGAGAATAGCAGAAGTCAGAGTCTTCAACAGAATTTTTATTTCAAGTCCATATCAGACCACTTACAACCTATGAAAGAAAGAGTAGCAGCAGTCACAGTTATTAGCAGCATTCTCATTTCAAATTCACACCAGACCACATCCAAACTATCAGTTTTAAGGGCAGTAGTAGCCATAATCATTAGCAAGATTCTTATTTGAAATTAACACTAAACCACTTACAAACTATTAGTGAAAAAGCAGCAGCAACCATGATTATCAGAACCATTCTCATTTTATATCCATATCAGACCACTTACTTCCTGTCAATGAAAAAGCAGCACCAGCCATGGTTATTAGCAGCATTCTTATTTCAAATCCTTATCAGATCACTTACTTCCTATCAATAAAAGGATAGCAGCAGCCATGGTCATTAGCAGTATTTTTATTTCAAATTCACATCAATCAACTTACTCTCTATTAATGGGAGAGCAGCAGTAGCCATATTTATTAGCAGCATTCTCATTTAAATTCCATTTTAGATCACTTGCAAACTATTATGTACTCAGCAAACACTGATGGTTTACTTATGTGACCTTGGGACTCACCTGCCTCATAAGAATAAACCCTAGGCTTAGGTTTGGTTTATTATATCAGAGTATTTCCTGCTCATGGGTTGATCACATAATGTGGCAGATCTCAGATGAGATCTAGATCAATACCAATAACATCTGATCTAAAGGATCTAGATTAGAATCATATCTGTGGCAGAGATCTAGATAGATCTCCTTGGCCTTATGGCAGCCATGCCTACTTTATATCCATTGACCCTGAGTATCTTCCATTCTCCCACATCCTTATGATGTGGTTCTCTTCCTAATCCCTTGATCTGCAAGGCCACTGCCTCACTCCTTGCTTATACCTTCTATGTCCAATTCCCTATTTAAGAAGATATGAGAGATAACTGCTATTGGCTACATAGATAGTAGGTTACTCATCCTGTATATGTTACGGCTCAAGCCTAACATGATGGTCACACATGACCATGAGAACCTTTGAGCATGTGATGCACTGGTCAAATGATCAGTTGCACGTGATCGTGCGAACGAGCTTCCATACAAGGCAAGCCCTAGGCTAGGGTTACTAGTCCTCTATGAGTATTCCCCAGTATCAGGTATTGGTCACGTGATGTGGCAGATCTCTAGATGAGATCCAGATCTAATCTGTGGCAGAGATCTGATGGATCTCCATGGCCTTCAGGTGGCCTTGCCATATTCATAGATCTCTATCTGGTACGCTTCCATTCTCCCACATCCTCATGGTGTGGTTCTCTTCCATTCTCATCCCTGATCCGCGAGGCCATTGCCTCACTCTTCATATCTGATCCATGCTTCTTCCCTCCCTATTTAATATAACTGAGTCATAGAGCCCCTTATGCTATTGGTGTCCACAGATAGCATACTTTAGGGTAGACCTCCTGTACATGGTCCATGCACCATTACTGACAATATATAAGGCAGGAAGTACAAGCTGAGGTTTCCTCAGTCTTGACCTCTTGTGACTTGGGCTAAGCTCTAGTTCGATCTAGGGGCTGCCCCTAGTGGGGTCCCCCTTAGCTCTCATCCACTATCTTGCCTAGTTTATACACAAGGCCTCATACACGACTCATCCTTTCCCTCTGCCTAGTTTGAGGCCACTAGCACAAAAGCCTTATAGAAGATCTAGAGGAAAGTCCAGAGACCATTGGCGTTCCCCAAGGAGTAGGAGTTCGAGCGTGGGAAGTTTCCCACAACAGTATATGAGGCTATGCCTCTCTGGCAATATATATACAGGGTAGGCAAGACCTAGAGTCTCTCCAGTCTTGATCACTTATATCATCTGCTCACTTCTTCTTCTGGGCTTATAACTGAGTTAACCTGGATACTTCCTTGCTTTCCTCTTAATGCCTGAACACTGGGCTACTAGTGCTAATTCAGGTTACTCCCTTTCAAGATTCACCAAGCCTAGTTCAGGGCTCTAGTCTTAAAAGCCCTCTTGTTGTTGTTATCACCTGTTACTTACTGGTGTTTGCATAGTACTTGGATTGCATTCTTTGGGTGCATAACACAAACTATTAATAGAAGAGCAGCAGCAAGCATTATGATTAGCACCACTCTTACTTCAAATTTATATCAAATTACTTACTTTCTATTAATAGAAGAGAAGCAAAAGCCATGGTTATCAGCAGGATTCTTATTTCAAATTCACATTAGACCACTTACTGCCTATCAATAGGAAAGTAGCAGCAGCCATAGTAATTAGCAGGATTCACATTTAAAAATCACCTCAATCCACTTACTTCCTGTTATATTTCCCTGTTCTTTTCCTCTTTTCCCCTTACCATAGCTTTACTTTTGCATATCTCAGACACTTTCTTGTTCATGTCCTGGAACTTCCACTTCTTTCATTCCAGAACATTCTCTGACTTAGTGGATATTACATATGATCCACTTCCTTTGTACTTAGTCATTGGGTATGACACTGTCACCTGATTCTCTCACATTCCATCCATTTCCACACAGATCATTAGTTATCTCCTATGACTCATCCAACTGAGTCTGAACCTTATTCTCTGTACTATATAAGTAGTGTACTTTGTCTCCTTTTTCTCCTTATGCTACTTCTACCTTCTTATTACCTGCACCATACCTAGTATCTTGCAATCCACTTTTAGTTCATGCATTGATGCACAAGAGGGAACCCCTAGTCAACCCAGCTGACCTACTAGCCCAGCATCACTAGTATCCTTGACCCTATCATCAAGTTTTAGCTGGTGTTGTCCCTATAAGTTGCACCACTCCCAGAGCTGACCTTTGTTGAGCTCTCCAAGTCACTCCCAGCCTAGTTCCCTCTTCCAAAGGTCTACACTTGTTCCTACCCAGACCAAGTGTAACACTTCCTATCAATTTAAAATTAGTAGTAGCAATGATGATTAGTGTAATTCTTATTTCAAATTCACATCAGACCACATACTTCCTATTAATGGAAGAGCAGCAGTAGCCAAAGTTATTAGAAGGATTTTTATTTCATATCCACATTAGAACACATACTTCCTTTCAAAGGGAGATTAGCAGTAGCCATGGTTATTAGCAGAATTCTTATTTTAGATCTACAATAGTTCACTTACTTTCTATCAATGAGAAAGTATCAGTACCCATGATTATTAGCAGAATTTTTATTTTATATATATATTAGACCACTTACTCTCTACCAATGGGAAAGAAGCAGCAGCCATGATCATTAGCAGCATTTTCATATCAAATCCACATTAAACTACTTACTTTCTATCAACATGAAAATAGTAGAAGCTATGGTTCTTAGCAGCATTCTTATTTTAAATCTATATAAAATCACTTACTTGCTATTAATGGGAGAGCAGTAGTAGCCATGGTCTTCAGCAGAATTCTCACTTCAAATTCACATCTGACCATCTACATCCTATCAATAAAAGAGCAGTAGCAGCCATGATTATCAACAGAATTCTCTATTTAAATTCATGTCAGACCACTTACTTCCTATTAATAAAAGGGCAATAGCAGACATGATCATCTATAGTATTCTCATTTTATATCCACATTGGACTACTTACTCTCTATCAATAAGAGGGCAGCAGCAGCCATAGTCAGCAGCATGATTCATACTTTAAATCCACATTAGACTACCTACTTCCTATTAATGGGAGCATAGTAGCAACCATGGTTATCAGCAGCATTCTTATCTTAATTCTACATCAAATCACCTACTTTCTATTAATTTAAGAGTGGCAGTAGCCATAGTTGTCAGTGGCATTCTTATTTCAAATTAATGTCATATCACTTACTTTCTAGCAATGAGAGAGTAGCAGTAGCCATGGTTATTAGCAGCATTCTTATTTCAAATTCATATCAAACAACTGACAAACTATATATTAGAGAAAAGCAGCAACCATGATCATTAGCACCATTCTCATTTCTAATCCACTTCAAACCACATACAAACTATAAATGGAAAAGTAGCAGCAGTTGTGATTATTAGCAGAATTCTTATTTTAAATTCTCATTATATTACTTACTCTCTATTAATGGAAGAGCAGCAGCAGTAATGGTTACTAGCAGAACTCTCAGATCAAATTCACATCAGACCACTTACTTCCTATTTATATAAAAGAAGTAGGAGTCAAGATTATTAGCAGGATTCTTATTTCAAATTCACATCAGACCACTTACAAACTACCAATAGAAGAAAAGAAGCAGCCATGGTGAGAATTAGCATTCCTATTTTGAATTCACAATCAACCACTTACTCTTTATTAGTGGAAGAGCAGCAGCAATTATAATCATTAGCAGCATTCTTATTTTCAATGAACATCAGACCACTTACTCTCTATCAATGAAAAAAAAGTGGTGGCATGGTTGTTAGTAGCATTCTTATTTCATATTTACATCAACCACATACCCTCTAGCAGTGGGAAAGCAGAAATAGTTATGGATGTCAACAGGATTCTCATTTGAAATCTACATTAAACCCCATATTTCCTGTCAATGAAAGAGCAGCATTAGTTATGGTCATTAACAGGATTCTGAATTTAAATCCATATCAATTTACTTACTTCCTTTCAATGGGGAAATAGGAGTAGCCATGGTCATCAGCAGGATTCTTATTTCCAATCCACATTATATTACTCACTTTCTATCAATAGAAGAGCAGCAATTGTCATAGTTATTAGCAGCATTCTCATTTCAAATTCATACAGACCACTTACAAACTATCAATAGAAGATTAGCAGCAGTAATAGTTATTTGCAGTACTCTTATATCAAATCCACATAAGGCCACTGACAAACTATTATGTAAAAGCAGTAGCTACCATGATTGTCAGCAATATTCCTATTTCAAATCAATATCAAATCACGTACTTCCTATCAATTGGACAGCAATAGAAGCCATAATAATTAGTAGAATTCACATTTCAGATTTATATTAACCACTTACAAGCTATCAATGAAAAAAGAGCAGTAGCAGACATAATTATCAGCAGCATTCTCATTTCAAACCCATATTATACTACCTACTCTTTATCAATGGGAAAATAGCAGTAGTCATGGTTATTAGCAAGATTCTTATTTCAAATCCATATTAGATCACTTACAAACTATCAATAAGAGAGCAGAATTAGCCATGATTATTAGCAGTATTCTTATTTTAAATTCATATTAGACCACATACTTCCTATTAATGGGATAGTAGCATCAATCATGGTTATTAGAAGGGCTTTTATTTCAAATCCACATTAGACCACTTACTCTCTATTAATGAGGGAGCAGCAGCAGCCATAGTTATTAATAGCATTTTTATTTGAAATCTGCATTATACCACCTACTCTCTACTAATAAAGAAGCAGTAGCAGCCATAGTTATTAGTAGAATTCTTATTTCAAGTTCACATCAAATTACTCACTTTCTATCAATAGAAGACCAGCAGCAGCCATGACCATTACCAGAAGCCTTATTTCAATCCCATGTCAGATTACTTACAAACTATCAATAAAAGAGTAGTGGCAGTTAGAATTATTAGCATAACTCTTATTTCAGATAAACATTAGACTATTTACTTCCTACAAATAAGGAAGCAGTAGTAGCCATGATTATCAGAGTGTTTTTTATTTCAGGTCCATATTAGATTACTCACTTCCTATTAATGGAAGCATAGCAGCAACTAGGGTTCTTAGCAGCATTCTTATTTTAAATGCATATTAGGCCACTTACAAACTATTAATAGAATAGTAGCAGTAGCCACAGTCATTAGTAGCATTTTTATTTCAAAATTATATCAGATAACCTACAAACTATCAATTAAAAAGTAGTAGCAGCCATAGTCATTAACAGCATTTTTATTTCAGATCTATATTAGATTACTTACAAACTATTAATGGGAAAGTAGCAGTAGTCATGGTTATTAAAAGAGTACTTATTTCAGATCCACATATAATCACTTACTCTCTACCAATCAGAAAGCAGTGGTAGCCATAGTAGTCAGCAGCATTTTCATTTCAAATCCAAAAATGACCACTTACTCTCTATCAGTGAAAAAGCAGTAGCAACCATAGTCATTAGCAAAAATATTATTTAAATCCTAATTAGATTACCCACAAACTATCAATGGGAGAATAGTAGGAGTCATGGTCAGCAGCAGCAGTCTCATTTCAAATCCATGTTAGATTACTTACTTCCTATCCATGTAGGAGCAGTAGCAAAATGGTTATTCAAAATATTCTTATTTTAAATCCATATCCAAACACTTACTTCTGTTATGCATCCAAAGAGTGCAATCTGAATACTAGCAACAACCAGTGAGTAACAGGACAACAACACAATAAAAGGGCTTTTAAAACTAGAGCCCCAAACTAGGCTTGTGAATCTTGATAAGAATAACCTGAATTAGCACTAGTACCCCAGTATTCAGGTGTAAGGAGGAAACAAGGAATATCTGGATTAACTCAGAGTGTGAGCCCAGAAAAAGGAGTGAGCATATAATACAAGTGATTAAGACTGGAGAGACTTCAGGTCTTGTCCACCCTGTATATATATTGCCAGAAGGCATAGCCTCATACACAGGATAAGTAATCTACTATCTATGTAACCAATAGCAGTTATCTCTTATATCTTCTTAAATAGAAAGTTGGGCATAGGGCAATAGGTAAGGAATGAGGCAGTGGCCTTACAGATCAAGAGATTTAGAAAAGAAACCACAGCCATGAAAATGTGGGAAAATGGAAATGCATCAGGGTCAATGAATATGAATATGGCATGGCTACCATAAGGTCAAGAAGATCTATCTAGATCTCTGCCACAGATACAATCCTAATCTAGATCCATTAGATCAGATATCATTAGTATTGATTTAAGATCTCATCTGAAATCCAGCCACATTACATGATCAACCCATCAGTGGGAAATATTCTGATATAATAAATCAAATCTAGCCTAGGGTTTAACCTTATGAGGCAGGTGAGTCCCATGGTCATGTGAGTAAACTATTAGTATTTGCTAAGCACATAACAACTTCCTATCAATGAAAATGCAGCAGCAACCATGGTCATTAGCAGCATTTTTATTTCAAATCCATATCAAATTACTTACAAACTATCAATGGAAGAACAGCAGTAGTCATGGTCATTTACAGAACTTTCATTTCAAATTCACATTTAAAAACTTACAAACTATCAATAAAAGACCAGAAGTGGCCATAATTATCAGAACAATTCTTATTCCAAACATACAATAGATTACTTACTCTCTATCAATGTGAAAGCAGCAGTAGCCATGGTTATTAGCAGAATTCTTGTTTTAGGTCCACATTAGATTACTTACTTTCTATTAATGAAAAACCAGCAGCAATTGTAATTATTAATAGCATTATCATTTCAAATTCACATTTAACCACTTACTTCCTGTTAATGAAAGAGCAGCACCAGTCATGATTATCAGTAGTATTCTCATTTCAAATCTATATCTAATCACTTACCCTCTATTAATGGAAAAGTAGCAGTAGCCATGGTTATTAGCAGGATTCTTATTTCAAAGCATATCAGACAACTTACCAACTATAAATGAAAGGGCAGAAGTTGTCATTGTTGTCAACAGAATTCTTATTTCAAATCTGCCTCAGATTACTTACTTCCTAACAATAAAAGAGCAACAGTAGCCTTGATTATCAGCAGCATTTCTATACAATTTTATATCAAACCACTTACTTCCTATCAATAAGAAAGTAGCAACAGTCATAGTTACCAGTAGCATTCTCATTTCAAATCTATATTATATTACTTACTTCCTATTAATAAAAAAGCAGCAGCAACCATGATTATCAGCAGCATTCTTATTTCAAATCCACATTAGACCACTTACTGCCTATTGATAGAAGAGCAGCAGCAAACATGATCATTAGTAACATTCTAATTTCAAATCCACATCAGACCACTTACTCTCTATCAATTCATGAAAGTAGCAGCCATGATTATCAGCAGAATTCTTCCTTCAAATCCATGTCAGACCACTTACTTCCTATGAATGAAAGGATTGTAGAAGCCATGGTCATTAATAAAATCCTCATTTTAAATCTGTACCAGATTACTTACTTCCTATTAAAAAAAAAGTAGCAGCATCCATGATTATAAGCAGGATTCTTATCCCAAGTTCATATCAGACCACTTATACTCTAAGAATGGAAGGGCAGCAGTAGCCATAGTTATGAGTAGAATAATTCTCACTTTAAATCCATTATGGACCACTTACTCTCTGTTAATGAAAAAGCAGCAGTAGTTAAAGTTATTAACTAAATTCCCATTTTAAATTCATATTAGATTACTTACTTCCTATCAATGGGAGAGTAGCAGTGGTTATGGTCATCAGCAGCATTCTCATTTCAAATTCAAATCAGATCACTTGCAAACTATCAATAAGAGAGCAGCAGTAGTTATAATTATCAGCAGCATTCTTATTTTAAGTCCATATCAAAACACTTACTTCCTATTAATTAAAGGGCAGCAGTAGCCTTTATTATTAGCAGCATTTTCATTTCAAATCCATATCTGATCACTAACTTCCTATTAATGGAAGAGCAGGAGCAATCATGATTATTATTAGCATTCTTATTTCAAATCTATACTAAATCACTTACTGACTATTAATGAGAGAGTGGCAGCAGCCATAATCATTAGCAGGATTCTTCAAGCTCACATCCAACTACTTACAAACTGTCAATGGAAAAGAAGTAGCAGCCATTATTATCAGCAGCATTCTTGTTTCAATTTTACATTAGACCACTTACTTCCTATCAATTAGAAAGTAGAAGCAGTTATGGTCACCATCAAGATTCTTATTTCCAATCCATATCAGATCACTTACTCTCTGTCAATGGAAGAGCAACAGTAGCCATGGTTATTAGCAAGATTCATATTTCAAATTCATATTAGACCACTTACTCTCTGTTTATTGAAGAACAACAACAACCATGGTTATTTGTAATATCCTTATTTCAAATCCACATCAGACCACTTACAAACTGTCAATGGAAGAGCATCAGCAACCATGATTACCAATAGTATTCTCATTTCAAATCCATATCAGACCACCTACAAACTATCAATAGGAGAGCAGTAGCAGTCATTGTTATTAATAGCATTCTTACTTGAAATCCATATCAAGCCACTTACTCTCTGTTAGTGGGAAAGTAGCAGTAACCATGATCATTAGCAGCATTCTTATTTCAAATCCACATCATATCACTTACTCTCTATCAATAAAAGAATAGTAGCAACCATGGTCATTAGTAGCATTCTCATTTCAAATCCACATTAGACCACTAACAGACTATTTATGTGAAAACAGCAGTAGCCATGATCATTAGCAGCACTCTCATTTCAAATCCTTATCAGACCACTTACTTCCTATCTGTTATAGTCCGCTTTTTCACTTTTCAATCACGTGACCTTATCTTATCTTCTCCACATGGTTATCTAATCTTTTATCTTATCAGGGCATGTGACGGGTCACATGACTGGTCTAGACCCAGGGCTTAGGGTTAGCCACAGCCTTCCAGCCCTTTTCATTTCCGTCGCTCTTCCATTTCAGAAGCACCGATCCCTTTCCGCCATTGGCTATTCTCACGGTGTCTTCTATTCTTTTTGATCGCCGTCCAGGGTCCATGGGAATTCTCCCAGCAGGGTTCTGGTCCATGCGCTGTATTCCTAAGTATATAAACTGTAGCATAGAAGTCTCAAGACTCCTCAGTCTTGAGCACTTGTACCTATAGTACGGTGTTCTCTAGTTACTCCTGCTTACTCAAACAATCCTCTTATCATTAACTGTCATCGACATTGAAGCCCAAGACTAGGGTTTACCAACACCGACATCAACACCGACTATAACACTTGCTCAAGACTGACTACTAGTCAAAGGGCTTAAACAGAAAAAACCGAATGAGAAAAGCGTATCTGTGGGGACACGAAGGAATCTTTGCGGATTTTATTACAGAAGCAATTCAGGGATTCGAGAACAACGTTTTAGGGCACCAATCATTCCAAAAGAGATTTGACGACTTCGAACGACAAACCCTCAAGGATTTCACAGCTGCCAAAGGGAGAGACAGGAGGGTAGCAGCGTCAGATCGTTTAAAGTCTCTTCGTCCTTCAGCGGTCCTTAAAAAAGTAAACCGTCGCCCCCAAACCGTAAAGCAAGATTTCCAGCTCGTACAATCAGTACCGCGACGAGGAACTAGAATCCTTGTCGAACTCACCAGAACAACAAGAACTGAACCTTGGGTCGACACTCCTCGACCAGCAGAACCAATCCCCCGTCCTCCAACCCCTTTCCCCCAGTTTTCGCCAACACCCCTTTTTCCGGCCTCAGACCCCTGGACAGATTACGAGCAATATGGACAGTGGCAATATGATGAAAGAACTGGCATCTGAACTTTCGCGGATGGGCACGTCGAGGAAGATCCTCGATCCGGGAACTTGGAATGGAGATAAGTCCAAGTGGAGAAGATGGTTTGCTCTATTATCAATATGGGTGGTAGAGCAAGAATGGAAAACGAACCATCAACAGTGCGCTGCGGTCTTGTCTCGACTTGAAGGTAGGGCAGAAGGGTTCGCCCAGATAACCCTTGAAAAATATATAACCGCGGAGACTGGGTATGATGGGCAGGGGAGACGGCTGGGAGATTCCGTGTGGCCGGATTTTGGTGGAATAGCAGTCGAGATGAGATCCTACTTTAGGATTCAAGAAATGGCACACGATGCCATGAGGAAACTAGAAGGACTATGTCACGGTGCATCTATTGACGACTATCTGCAGGCTTTTGAAGTTCTGCACAAGGATGCTGGTATCAGTGAAGAACATGCGGCCAAATTGTTAAGAGAACAGGTGCAATACCGCGTATACCAGCAAGCCGTGATGCAAGGCATCAAAGACAATTTCTTAGAATTAACGGAGCAGATGAGGACGATAGGGCGAGATTTTGAAAGGATGGCGGTAGAAAGGGCCGCACCTCGTTTTCAATCTCATTTCCCACCCCCACGTAACTTTTCTCAGAATTTCACCCCGACCCCTCGTTTTACCGCCACCGGACTTCAGCCGGGCCAAGGTGCCCCAATGGATGTCGATAGACAAGGCGCTGCGCCAACCACTCCTCAAATTCGCACCTGTTTTAAGTGCGGCAAACCAGGTCATCTGGCTCGGGAGTGCAGAGGCCAATTCAATCCTTCGGCACCCAGACCCTCCAACAATTTTGGACATGGCCCTTCACAGCAATCTGCACAACAACAACAACAAGCACCAACGCAGACAAAGGCCCAATACGTTCAACCAATCAAATTCGGAGAATTCTCACCACCAGACGAAAACGGGTGGCAGTCGGCGGATCCGGTAGGCATCGGTCCGGTCTATAACATGGCCGATGCAGCAAGGTTTCAGGAAGTTCCCGTGGCGTCCTGGGGAAGTATGGAAGAAGCCAGAGCTTACTTCCAGGACGTATTTGAAAATGAAAGGAAGCAGAAGGCAGCGGCGGGAAAAGTTTAAGGGAGTCTGATAGGTTAGAATCAGATTACCCAGTATGCAATCCTCTTTGTTTTCCACAATCTTTCAATGTTCGTACTATGAAATGGGACAAAGTCCTTTCCATGACGGCGTCTCGTTCGAGCATGGCCCCGGAAATAGGGTGCTTAATTCCATCTGAAAAAATTAACGAACAATTGTTTGCTATAGGAAGCGAAGAGCAAAAAGATCTAACCAAATTATTTAAAAGAAAAAGACGAGAAGAACTAGGAGTAAATATTAAAATTGACGGAGAATTATTAGGAAAACAAGGTTTAAAGATGGTAACATGTGGATTAACTTATGGAGTCATTGACACAGGAGCCTCCGTAACCTTCATAGATCAAAAGTTTGTGAAGAAACACGGACTCTATCAGAAGTTTTTGCCAACTCCGCTAATGGTGTATAACGCGGATGGTACAGAAGGTGCCATTGGTAGGGTAAGCAACTACGTCATAATTTATATAGCAATCAAAGGAGCCAATGGAAGATGGCACCAAGAAAGAACGACGGCGTATGTATTAGAGTTAGGAACCCTCGACATCCTAATAGGATACGACTGGTTCACAAGGCACAACCCAGAGATAGACTGGGTAAAAAAGACAATTAACTTTTCCAGATGCTCAGAAGATTGCGAAATGCATTTAATAACAAGACGAATCACTATGGAAGAGCAAGCTCAGCTGCAAAAAGAAGTACCAGAGGAACTGTGGGAATTTTTGACTGTCTTCTCACAGCACGAATCAGAACGCATGCCTGTCAGGAAACCATGGGACCATGCGGTGGGATTGAAAAAAGATTTCGTTCCTAAAAAAGGTCATATCATTCCGCTTTCTAATGAAAAAATGACGGAAGTCAGAGAGTTTGTGGACAAAGAAATGAAAAAGGGTTATATTCGACCCTCTAAATCTCCACAGACGTCCCCAGTGTTTTTCATTGGGAAAAAGGACAGTGGTAAACGTATGGTTATCGATTATCGATACCTAAACGAACACACCATCAAGAACAGCTATCCTTTGCCACTAATTCCTACTTTGATTGACAGGTTAAACGGAGCAGATATGTTCACAACCCTCGACTTGCGATGGGGGTATAACAACATTCGCATGAAGGAAGGTGATGAGTGGAAAGGAGCATTCACCACACCAATAGGGGCATACGAACCTCTGGTAATGTACTTTGGTATGTGCAACTCACCAGGCACTTTTCAGGCTATGGTAAATGATATCTTCCACGACATGTGGGAGCATGTTGTCATCTACATAGATGACATCATGATTTTTACGCAAAAGAAAAACCGAACACAGCATCTGGAGATCGTCGCAAGGGTTTTAGGTCGTCTTCGTGACCACGACCTATTCCTTAAACCATCCAAGTGTCACTTCGCTCAAAAACAAGTTGATTATTTGGGCATGGTAGTATCTGAAAAGGGGGTACAGATGCAACTGAATAAAACAAGTGCAGTCCGAAATTGGCCCATCCCTAGAACGGTTAAACAAATACAAGCCTTTTTAGGACTAGCGAACTACTATCGCAGATTTGTTCCTCATTTTGCAGATATTGCTCGCCCCCTTAACTCCCTCACCAAGAAAGACGCGAAATTCGAATGGACCTTGGAGTGCATGACAGCCTTCGTTCGTCTCAAGAATATCCTCACCTCCGAACTGCTCCTTTGCTATCCCGACTCTACTAAACCGGTTCGTATTGAAACAGACGCTTCGGATGTCGCCATCGGAGCTGTTTTGTCTTATCAACAAGAAGATGGACTCTGGTGACCTGCAGCATATATTTCGCATTCTTTGGATGCTGCAGAATTGAACTACCCAATCTACGACAAGGAATTGCTTGCTGTCATTCGCGCTCTGCGTGATTGGCGACACTATTTAATTGGCAGGGATACTTTTGAGATCTGGACAGATCACAAAAACCTGGAGTATTGGAAACGGCCTCAAGATCTCTCTCTGCGTCAAGCAAGGTGGCAAGCCGCGCTTGTGGAGTTTAATTTTACTATATGCTATAAACCGGGATCGACCAATGGTAGAGCGGATGCTTTATCACGGTGACAAGACCACTTTGTGAACAAACCGGAACCAAACAAACAAATCGTCATGCTTCCACCTCATCTCTTTCACCGTATCACATCGTTATCTTCATCTTTTTTCTCTTTAATTCAAACCGCCTCTACTGACCTTCGCCTTCCAGCTTCCTGGTGTTATAGTCCAGAACGCAAGGTGTACCTGAATCACAGACTTCAGGTGTTCGTTCCAGAATCTCTATGCATAGAAGCACTTAATCTTTTCCACTCTTCCCCGATAGGCGGTCATGCAGGACAGAATTGCACCAAACAACTCCTATCGCGCTATTATTATTGGCCTGGGCTCAAGGAAGATGTTGCGAGTTTTATTTCACATTGTTCCACTTGCGCAACATCCAAGGGCTCAGAAGCCACCATTCCAATTCGTCCTCTTCCTACTGCATCTTCTCCGTGGGAAGATATATCAGTAGATTTCATCACCGGACTTCCAGAGTCGAAAGGTTTCAATGCCATCATGGTGGTAGTAGACCGTTTCTCTAAGGAAGTTGTTTTCATTCCATGTCTTTCTTCACTTTCTTCTCTTTATGTAGCAGAGCTTTTCCGAGACAACGTATGGTCTAGGCATGGCCTACCCTCCACAGTAGTATCGGATCGAGGACCACAGTTCATGTCGGAGTTCTCCAAGGAATTAAATAGGATGCTTCAGATCAAGCAAAAGATCTCGACGGCATATCACCCTCAAACGGATGGCCAAACGGAGAGGGTTAACAGGGACTTGGAACAGTATCTGTGAAACTTCATCGCCAAACGACAGGATTCGTGGGCGGATTGGATCAAGATGGCGGAATACCATCACAATAACTCGTATTCCACTTCCACAAAGACATCCCCCTTCGAAATCACAAAAACCTATCATCCACAACTTGGTTTCGAAGCCCCCCCAGCCAATCATCCATCTTCCCACTTCCTGCGCGACATGGCAAAATCGTTCAAGGATGTGAAAGAAGCCTTACAGCAGACAACGGAGAGAATGGAAAAGCAGAATTCGACCGCACTTCCCTCTTACACCAAGGGACAACAAGTTCTGTTATCCACTAAACACCTTTCTCTCCCGTATCCATCGAAAAAACTCACTAAATGATGGATTGGCCCTTTCACCATCCTCGAAGTAATCCCTCATGCAGTTCGCCTTAAACTCCCTTCCACGATGCACATCCACCCCACCATAAATATATCGCGCATCAAACCCTATCTCCCCTCTCTCTGTGGACAGGATATTCTTATGCCTAATCCAGTACTGGTCACCGAAGAGGGACACGAGGAATATGAAGTCGACCACATTGTGGATTCCAGAATTCGTAAAGGCAAACTAGAGTACCTGGTCCATTGGGCAGGTTACGGAGAAAATGATCGCACCTGGCAAACAAAGGACGATCTGACCAACTCTCCAGATCTAGTAAAGGAATTCCACAAGCTTCATCCATCCGCTCCTCGCTGTCTGTTCACGCTTGACCTTCACTCTTTCCGCACTCTATTTAAACCTTATGAAAATCACACAGAATCTTCGGCACTTATTGTGTCTCGTCTGGAATCCGAGATCTGAAAAGGGGGTAGTGTTATAGTCCGCTTTTTCACTTTTCAATCACGTGACCTTATCTTATCTTCTCCACGTGGTTATCTAATCTTTTATCTTATCAGGGCACGTGACGGGTCACATGACTGGTCTAGACCCAGGGCTTAGGGTTAGCCACAGCCTTCCAGCCCTTTTCATTTCCGTCGCTCTTCCATTTCAGAAGCACCAATCCCTTTCCGCCATTGGCTATTCTCATGGTGTCTTCTATTCTTTTTGATCGCCGTCCAGGGTCCATGGGAATTCTCCCAGCAGGGTTCTGGTCCATGCGCTGTATTCCTAAGTATATAAACTGTAGCATAGAAGTCTCAAGACTCCTCAGTCTT
>JBBPJW010000762.1:0-16968 GCA_038088935.1 Pulveroboletus aff. viridisquamosus
AAAGTTATGACAGGATAAAACTAAAAATAAAATGAAAATATAACAGAGAATAGATAAAAACAGAAAGAAACAGGAAATAAGGCTGGATAAACTATGGAGTTATGTCAGAAGGACTCAGAAGTATGTATAAGGAATTTGTGAGTATTATTAGATAGGTAGAGAATAAGGTAAATGGAAACTAGTCAACATATAGCTTAAGGGTAATCTTCAGCTGGAGTTTTATTGGAGATATTACAGAGTAAACATGGTGGTTCAGAATATAACAGTATTTCCCTCTTAAGGCCTGAGCCCCTGAAGGCCATAGGTTCCTGTGATCTCATTTAGTGCATGATCAGAGCAAGTGGCAGGGTTTGAGTTGGTCATAAGCCCATAAAAAGGTTAAAGCTTTAGTAAAAGGCTCAAAACTTCTTTATTATGCCTTTATTCACTGACATTCACACATGATCTGATGCATGCCTTGAGGAGTACTTGAAGAATAAGAAGAAGCTTAGTGATATAAAGTATGCTAAGCAGAAATATTGGGTAAAGGTAAAAAGGCTTGAAGAATAGCAGAAAAGGCCATCAGATAGCAGACTAAGGAGGTAAAGAAATGAGAGGCAGTGGAGCTATTTAAGGCATTCCATAGATAGGTGCATCCAAAGCATGCTAACCCTTCCCAAGAGCTAATTATATGCTAGATGGAGTAACTTTGATAGGCCCAGATAGAGGCAAGCAAGAATAATGGAAAAAGCAGGACAGAGAAGGCTCTAGTATGCTAGAGATGCAATGTCCAAGGGCTCAACTGCAAGGTGGGCCCTGGCAAGTCAACATCATGCCTTATCTGCATAGAGGCAAAGGCAAGGTATAACTGCCCTGGTTAGAAGTAACCAGAGTAGAAGTAGAGAAAGAAGGATAAAGAGGGAGATATGCCTAGGGGCAGGGCACCTTCTGAAAAGATGGAGGAGAGCTCCTGGCAGGTTACTGAGGGCTGTTGCCTACTAGAGGTGGTGATTCAGGAGGTGGGTGGAAAGATATAATGAAAGATAAAGCACCAGAATTGGTTGCTGAGGCAACTGGTTGATATCTTGAATAGGGCATGAGTAATGAGGAAAGAGGATGAGGAAGGCTTAGAAAGTAAGCCAGAAGACAGAGAGGTGGATAAGATTATAAAAGAGTTGGTGGAGTTGAATACAAAGATCAGAGAAAACAAGAAGTATTATATATCTAGCAAACATGATGGTCTCTAGCATGTGACCATGGGAACTTCTGAGCATGTGATTGTGTGAATGAGTTGCCTTATCAAGAAAGCTCTAGGCTAAGGCTAAGTCCTTTATATTAGAGATATTCTCTAGAATAGATATTGATCATGCAATATGGCAGATCTCAGATAAGATCCAGGTACAGTTCCTGATAACATTTGATCTCATAATCTAGATTAAGGATCTGATTTGTGGAAGATTCAATGGTTCTCCTTAGCCTTATAATTACCATGCCTCTTTTATATTTCATGATTCTATGTGCTTTCTTTCTATTCTTCCACATACTTATGGCATGGCTTCTCTTTCATTCCTATCTCTTGACCCATGAGGCCATTGCCTTACTCCTTATTCCCACTCCATGTGTTCTTCTTACCTATTTAATAGTTAAGCCAGTACTACTATTGGTGTCCCTAGATAGTAGTAGATTAGAGTAGGCCTTCTATACTTGATTCATGCACTGGACCTGGCAATATATAAAACAGGGAGTGCAAGCTGGAATTTCCTCAGTCTTGCTCTCTTGACCTCTTAGCTGGTTATATAGTCTAGGTTGGACTTCTTGATTGGTTTCATAATCTTGCACTGCTGGCATTGGTTTATATAAGGAGCCACTTATCCATTCTCTCTATTTACCTAGTTAAGATCACTAGTTCAAAAGCCCACTTATAGATCCAGTTAGAAAAAAGCAACCACTAGAATGGTAGTTTGAGAATGGGATTAGAAGAACCTGTTTCAAGAAGAATAGAGACATAGAGGTGAAGAATATGATTATTGAGTAAATAAAGGACCTTATGACTAGGTCAGTGAACTCAATTTGGTCAGACATATAATGGTCTGGGTTTGTTCAGATAATGAAGATGAAACTCCTTAATAATCTTCAAAGCATGACCTAATTCAGTGATAAGAAGCCACAAGGTTTTCTTATCAGTATCTTTATAATCTAACCACTTAATCAGATAAAGTAGTTTGCAGTTTCTTTATCTGTGATCTATCTTTGAATTAAGGATCTTGGAAATTTTAAACTCTGATTCTCCATCAATTTTAACTGGTTGCAGTGGTGGCTAAATATGGTTAGGGATGGTATTTGTTGAAATTTTATTCTATTTATTTCATTTCTCTTTACTCTTCTTCTATCTTATACTTTTATATCTCTGGGCCATTTATTCCTTGAGATTCCCACTTTCCTTTCAAGACATATGCTGACCATTTTATTACATAATCATTCCATTTTTTTGACTATAAACACTGCTATATTGTATCTCAGTCTTTTATTCATATGAAACTGAGATAAGATCACTATACATTTTGTTACATTTATTAGCTGAACAGTACCTACAAGATCTTCTTGTGTATAGGTTAGTTTAAAAGAATGTTTTAGTTTTTTATTCATATAAAACTGAGGTTTCCTTGTATATAGTGTGATATTCTCTATAGTGCACCTTTCAAAAGATTATGAGCCCTGCAAGTCCTATTTCTTTTATTTCAGCTGCAGGCTCCTCCTTATCTTTATTTACCAATTTATCAACTACCTCCAAGTATATCACACAGGCATCTAGCTGCCTGTATAATTGTTATGCTAGACCCAGGTAGGAACTAATGTAGACCTTATGATATGGGCTGAGGCTAGAGGTAGGCTTAACAGTAGTCAGCCTAGGACTAAAGAGTGGTACAAATGCAGGATAGTACTAGTATCCCTTAGTGAAGGTTGGAGGCAAGACTAGGATACTGGGCTAGTTGAGACTCAATGAAGTGCTTGCCAATGAGATGTTACAAGCAGGACTCCTAGTAATAGGTGGCTTAGAGGAAAATGCTCAGAAAAAAGCAAGGTTAAGGTGATATTAAGGCAGAAGTAGCATAAAAAACATGGATGAAAAGTATGCTACTTATATAAGTGAGAGGACTAGGTTGAAACTTAGTTAATTGAGTTATCTAGGTTAACTAAGTGTTACTAAGGGATTTGTGTGGAAATGGATGGAATGTAAGAGAAGCAGATAATGATTCATGTCTACTAACTGAGCAGAAAGTTCTGGAATGAAAGAAGTCTGAAGGTTCCAGAATAAAATAAAAAAGCATTGAAGATGTGCAAAGTCTGAAGCTAAGATGAGAGAGAGGAAAGGAAATGGACTGATCATAACATTACTCCCCTAGTATATTCAACAACCCAGTTAAACATTTAATAACCTAGAGAAAAAGGGCAGGGGAGCCTGTGATATTGCCCTAGCTGACCTTGTCAATAATATTATCATTGTTAGTATGATAAGAAGGCAGAGGGGGTAGGAGAGACAGGGGAGTGCAATGATAGGAACTGTGCAAATGCTGGAAACAAGAGGAGCTATGAGAGAAGCTGTAGGAGAACTGCTGGGAGAAGAAGGAGAATCCTTGTGAGAAAAAGAAGAAAGACTGTCAAGATGAAGGTTAATGAAGAGGGCAGTAAGCCTGGTTATAGCCTAGTTGCCAGCAGAGACAGGTGGGGCACTGGTAGACTGCACAGTTAATATACTGATGACTAAGTACATGGCACTGAAAGTACCCATTATGGTAGCATGGATATAAGGGAGAGAGCTAAGCACAGCTGTGGTGGCCAGTCCACCAGTGTTTAATATGCATAATGGTGGTAACTTCTTCTGGAAATAAAGGAGAGAAGGATATGGAAGGAGAGAAGGGGATTATGGGGGATGTGTGGTTTTGAGTAACAGAGAATTCATGCTCAAAGCAGTTAACATTGGCAAGAAACTTGCTGAATTTGAGTTGATAAGCCAGATTATCCAGCATAAGGGACACCTGATAATAAAGGGCATTAAGCCCAATATGGATGTTCTTGATGTGGAACTCTGTTATGCACTGCAAGATTGCAGTGTCACAAGCCCTTAAGAAAAGGAATTTGGATAAGGAGAGTTCTCAAGTTAACACTAGTATGATACAAGTGCTCAAGACTGGAGTCATGAGCTACCAGGTCTACAGTATTTATACCACAGAGTACCATGCATGGACCATGTTAAGGATGGGAACATTCCCATGCATGAGATGCAGGGATCAAAAAGAAGTGAAGTGACCTGGGAATCATCTAACCCTATGCCCTAGATCAGGTGATCTGTCACATGCCCTGATAAGATAAGATAAGATAAAACATGTTATAACTCAGCCAAGTGGTGAAGAAGGAAGGCAGTAAGGTGAATAAATTCCACCTGATGGAATAGGGTATAGAGGGCCCAGAGGAGGGAGTTTATGTTGAGATGGGACTCTATGGAAAGAGACAGGTAAAAGTCAAAGATAAATAACCATGTAATAACAGAGTATTTGGGAAAGCAGTCTTCTGAATAAAGGGCATGGGCAGTGATGGGAAGGTTCATGGCAGTAATAGTAAGCAGTTTGATGAGATGTAGAGTGGAGGAGTCAATGGCAAAAGGGAAAGAGTCAGGGTAAAGAGTAGGTGGGGAAATAGATATAGGGCTGGACTAGATATTGGCTAGGGTTGTGAATTTAGAGTCTGAAGTATTAGGTTGTGAAAATATGGTGAGGTTACTGGAATGAAGAGAATCTATAAGGGAGCCTAGGGGTAAGAAAACAGAAGAGAGATTAGCAGAGACTTCTATGATATTATTGAGGTTTATATAAGCATAAATGGAAAAAGGTTGATGGGTAATGGGAATGCTGGGGGCAGAGTTGGTGGTAAAATCTGGGGTCAAACAAGAGTGGTAGGTAAAGTTATATGACATGGCTATTGGCTGGTCTTCTTGAAGGGGGTGTGTTTTTGAGGGGATTTGCAAGAATGTGGGAAAGCTGAGAAAGAAAAGATGAGGGAGTGACAAAGTTTATATGTCTTGATGATTCTAAGGCATTGCAGAGATTAGACTTGGGTTTCCATAAGTTCTCTTCTACTAAGTAACTCTTCCATTAGATTAAGAAAGAGCAGGAGAAAGATAAGCTGCAATGTTTTAATGTCTGCTCAACTTTATATTTATCTTGACCTTTTACAAGATCCAGAGGTGGAGCAGGGAAATTCTTCCTATAGACATCATTTTTGAGATAGAGTAATAATAGTAAAGCATGGAAAACTGGATGGATCTTCCAGAAGGTGGAAAAACAGAGGTGGTACATAATAGGGAAGAGTATCTCTGTGATGACAAAGGGGCCATTGTGTTTGGGTGCAAACTTGGGGTTGACTACAGAATGCTTGAGGTTTCTGGCCTTAAGTTAGACTTTAGACCCTTTGAAGAAAGAGGTAAACTTCAAGTAAATGTAAGATGACATGTCTGGCATGCAAGGTCATGGGCTGCAAGGGCCTCATCTCTGGCTGCTGTCAGATTCTTTAGTCTATCAGAGATAGTGAGCATGAGGGTCTTGGGAATTACTAAGGGAAGAGCATGGGGTTTTATTCCATTATGAGATAGAACAGGGATTGGTTGGTGATGGAGTGAGGGTGGCAGTTGTGAACAAATTCCACATGGGTGATTTGTTTTGCCCATTTGGAGAGAATAGCTCTGCAGAAGATACAGAGGTAGATTTCAAGTTTCTAATTAACTCATTCAGTTTTTCCATTGGATTGGAAGTGGTATGTGGTAAAGAGGGAGAGATCATAGTTAAGGAGTTTATCAAGCTCCTTAGTGAAGGTGGAGGCAAATTAAGGGCCCCAATTTGAGATAATCTTGTCATAAAGATCAAACCACAAGTAAATTTTATGGAAAAAAAGAGTGACAATATCCTCAGCTGTGGCTATTTTCTTAGTGGGGCAGAGAATTATTCTCTTCATAAGCCCATGGTTGACCATAACCAACAGAGAATTGAAGCCATTTGAGAGGGGGAGGTTAGTAATAAGGTTACAAAAGATCATCTAAAAGGGACAGATGGCAGTGGAGTGAATGGGGGTAAGGGCTGGGGCAGAAGAATGGGTGTTGGCTTTGTTTTGTTGACAGGTAGTGCATCTTTCAACAAAGTGGTGGGTATAGATGGCCATGCCAGGCCACCAGAATTCAGTTTTAATGAGTTGAAGGATCTTAAGATAGCTGAAGTGACTAGCTAAGGGGTGGTTATAATAGCAACAGAGAATAGATTGATGGAGGGATTTATCAGTGGGAACACAGATATATTCTTGATAAGTAAGGAGATTGTCATGCAGCTTCCAGTCAGTAACACATTTACAGAATTTAAAGTGCATGGAATGAGATTTGCCTCAGCTGTGAAGGAGAGAGAGGCAAAGGAGGTTAGTTTCTATGTGCTTGCAGATGTGGATAGAGAGTATTACATTAATTATATGACAGAAGAGGTATTTGAGCAGGGCAGTGACTAAGGAGTTATCTGAGGTGTTGGTGAGGCAGAGGTTAGGGCAGCATGAGAGGGCATTAGAACTAGTAAGGAAGGATCTAGCAATGTGATAAAGCTAGATGTCAAAGTTAGCAAGGTTGAGAAGCCATGAGAATTTGGGGGGCATAGAAATAGATGAGGTTTTTATGGTCAGTAAAGACCTGGATAGTGTGGGAGGAGCCTTGAAGGTATTGTTTCCAGGCTTTGAGGGCACAGATGATTGCAAGGAGTTCATGATCATAGATATCATAGTTCCATTCTGCAGTGGAGAAGATCTGGGACAAATAGAGGCAGGAATGCCAGTTCCCATTCAAATCCATCTAAAGGAGAATACCATCTGACATGTATGCTGAGGCATTAGTGGTGATGGCAAAAGGGCAGAAGAGGTCCAGGAGTTGGAAAACCAGCTAAAAAATAAAAAGAGCCTTGAGAAAGTTGAAGAACTCCTGGTAGGCTGGAGTTTAGGATCAAGGAGGGGATAGACAATAAAGGAGTAGTTGGGAATAAATTACCTGTAAAAATTAGTGAAATCCAGAAAGAAATAGACATCTTTGGCTTTCTGGGGTACCAGCCATTTGACAATGCTGTCAAGTTTGATGGAGTCCATGGCAAGTTTGCTGGAGTAAACTACCATGCCTAGATATTCAACCTTAGAAGAGGTAAAAGTGCATTTCTCCAGTTTGAAATAAAGATCAAGGTCCACCATCCATTAAAGGACATGAAAGGTGTGAGCTGTGTGGGTATTAGCATCAGGGAAGAAGATAAGAAGGTCATCCATATAGATAAACAGCCATTTTTCTGTAATTATATTATGGAAAGAGTTGTTTATAAACCACTGAAAAATAGTGGGTAAATTGTTTGGCCCAAAAAACATTACTGTGGGCTTGAAAGGTCCTTTGTGAGTAATGAAGGCCACTTTTTATTGATGTCCATTTTTAAGACAGACATTGTTATGTTTCTAATGAATATTGAACTTGGTGAAAACTTTTGTTTCTCTGAGTTTATCAATAAGGTCTGAGATAAGGGGAAGTGGATAGGTGTCTTAAATGGTGTGCTTATTGAGGTACCCATAATCTTGACAGGGGTAAAGCTTGCCATCTTTCTTTTTAATAAAGAAGGAGACTTGAGAAAAGTTTAAGGGGAAAATTTTGCTGGCTTGGAGGTTTTCTTTAATAAAGTTTTTAGTGGCCTGGCACTCAGGGGGGGACAGAGAATAGACCTTGCTAATTTTAGACACAAAAGTCTCTTTGAGATTGATCTCATAATCATAGGGCCTGGAGGGAGGGAGTTTGTCCAGAGTCTTTGAAATATCAGAGAGCATGGTAGCAAATCATGCATATTTGGGGGGTGAGGTAGTCTATGATTTGGCCTTGGTGGCCTTAATAGTGAGTTCTGTGGAGATGGTGAGCTTTGCCACAGCTACTAAGGAAAGGAATGTAGAGCACATGTTAATAACATGAAAAGAGTGCCATTTTTAGAGGTTGTCATCAATTTGTTGAGTTGGTAACTTGCTTTCAAGGTATCTGATGACATATTTATCACTGGGGATGGTTACTTCCCTGATAGTGTGTTGTCAAAGGGAAGGCTGGGCTACCTCAGAGTAATCAAGCTTCTTGGACTGGTCTAAGGAGGAAGAGATGGTGAGCAAGTTGGCCATTTAATCTATAGTGGGGTTTGTGGCTTGGAGCCACAAAAGCTCTAGGATAAGTGTTTTCCTGCTATATGACATGACATGGCAAGAAATGGAGTGGGTTACTCCTTTGAGTCAAAGAAGTATCATGCAGGTATGGATAATGTACCCTTTTTATTTAGGAAAGAATTGACATTTTAGATGTTGAAGGAAATAGAAAGTCATGTGGTAGAGAACTTGTGATGGAAGATGAACTCCCAGTTGATGCAGTTGATTTATGCTCTCTATCAACAAGAGTAAAGACATCTATAACTAATCTTGAATATACAAAAGGGGATAATTGTATGTTTATTTGCATGGATTTTCTAGAGGAAGATACAAGTATGGGCATGTACAAGAGGGAAGGAGCATCTTGTATTGGAAAGGTACTCCTTTTCAAAAATCCAGCCCTATTCTTCTTATCTCAGGTTTTTTATCACTAACCTCTTCTGTCTTTATTGTCTCTTTTTCAGCTAAAACCTTTTTAATGGATTTCTTAGATAAAGCAGTGGTGGTATTGGAGGTGGAAGTGAAAGAGAAGTGTGGGCAGGTTACTACATTGTGGCTGGGCTTTCTATATCTAAGGCAAAGTCCAAGTTTCCAACATTGTTTTTTTTCCTTGAAAGTTAGTTTGCTGACTTTGATTGAGTCAATGTTCATGGCATTCAGATCTTTTTCAGCCCAAGAGGTTACTGAAAGGGTGCTGGTGATCCAGACATAAGTCTGGGGGTTTTTATGATAAAGCTCAGTAAGCTTGGCATGGTTGGAAGTTTCTTGAAAGTAAATGGCTCTATCATATTATTCTTCAATAGTGCTAGGGATTTTGTTGAGATTTTGAATTTGATGAGATAGTTAAAGGGAGATTTCAGCTTTATAGTAGGCAATAAGAACATTGTCATCCTTAATGTTGGCAAGAACTGCATGATTCTAGAACTCTGCAGTGTATTCTGTAAAGGAGAAGATCCACTTATCTTTCTTGTTCTGATGCATTTGCATGTTAGTGAGCCAGTGGACTGCTAAGGCAATGGTATTCTGCTTTTTGAAGAAGACATTAAATGCCTTGACAAAGAAACTAAAGGTTCTCATAGAGATTATCATACTGGCAATGCACATCTTTTGATAGGTCATTGCCCAGGAGAGGGCTGGATCCTTAGTCATGTAGAATAGTATGAACATAATCTTCTTCTTGTTAGAGTTATAAACTATAGCATTAATGAAGATGTAAAACTGGATGAAGTCCAGCCATGCTTTTACTTTGGAGCAGTTGCCATTAAAGTGTTTGGGGATGCTAAGATGAAGTTCAGTGGGTTTGATGGGGGGTAGGATATTGGTCATGGTTGAAGGTGGAAGTGGGGAGGGGGAAAGTTGAAAAAGAGAATGTCATCTCATATGGGTAGGAGAGGGGTGTGTGGAGGCATGAGAAATCTGTAAGAAAGAGAAAAGCTTGTATGCTAAGGCATGAACTTGTTTTTGATTTTCTACAAAAGATAGAAGGAGATCTTGCAGATCTTCTTTCAAGGTATGAAGATGGTAACTGAAGTTTTTTTCTGTTTCAGAAGAATCTAGAGGGTTCTTCATAAATTGAATTCTTGGCTCTCCCCAGAGGATATTGAGGAATGATGGGGTTTTGAATGGAATAGTGGCAGAACTGTTATGGCGCAAGCCTAACACGATGGTCGCACGTGACCATGAGAACCTTAGAGCATGTGATGCGCTGGTCATGTGATCAGTTGCACGTGATCGTGCAAACAAGTTACCTTACAAGGCAAGCCCTAGGCTAGGGTCAGTAGTTCTTATACGAGTTCCCTTTGCACTAAAGGTTTAGGTCATGTGATGTAGCTGGATCTCAGATAAGATCTTAGATCAGTACCCAATGATATCTCTACAGAGATTAGGATCTGTATCTGTGGCAGAGATCTAGATAGATCTCCTCGGCCTCAAGGTTGCCATGCCTAATTCATAGATCTGGATCTGTGTGCTTCCTTTCCATTCTCCCACATCCTCATGGTGTGGCGTATCTCTTCTTCCATTCTCCCACATCTTACGAGAGGCCCTTTGCCTCATTCCTTCTATCTGATCCATGCTTTCCCCTCACCTATTTAATATACTTAGTCATGAGCTCCTTACGCTATTGGTGTCCACAGATAGCATACATTAGGGTAGGTCTCCTGTAGCTGGTCTGTGCACAGATGCCAGCAATATATAAGCAGGAGATGTCAAGGCTGGGTTCTCCAGTCTTGACCTCTTGTGACTTAGGCTAAGCTCTAGCTCGATCTAAGAGCCGCCCTCTAGTGGGGGTCCCCCTCAGCTCTTATCTGCTGGCTGGTCAGGTTTATACACAAGGCCTCACTACAGACTCATCCTTTCCCTTTGCCTAGTTAGGGGCCACTAGTCAAAAGCCTCATAGAGATCAGGAAAGTCCAGAGACCATTGGCGTTCCCCAAGGAGAGAAGGTTCAGAGGGTGGGAAGTTTCCCCCAACAAGAACTACAACTATGGTAGCCACAAGTAGATACACTACTTCTTTTGTTATGCTAGGCCTTGTTGTGGTCGCAATGACCCAGTTACGGTTACGGTTACACCTTGGTGTGCGCCTGTCGGTTTTGGTTTCCTTGTGTAGCTTTTGTACTAGTTGCTACGAACTAGGCTAACCTTGTGAGTACAAGGCTCAGGCCTGCGAACCTTTATAGAGCCAATAGATGGTGAGAGAAGAAAGGGGAACCCGATCCAGGGTCAGGCCTTAGGTCACCAAGTGGCCAAGTTCGACTAGAGGCACAAGAGAGCAAGACTAAGGAGACCTCAGCTTGCACCCTCTGCTTTATATATTGCCAGGTCCAGTGCACGGACCATATACAGAGGGTCTACTCTAAAGAAGCTATCTATGTGAACCAATAGCATAAGGGGCTCATGACTCAGCCTATTAAATAAGGGAGGAGTATGCATGGAGCAGATATGAAGGAATGAGGCAATGGCCTTGTGGATCAAGGGATAAAGGAAGAGGTATGCCACACCATGAGGATGTGGGAGAATGGAAGGGAAGGCACAGATACCGATCTATGAATAGGCAAGGCAGCCTTGAGGCCGAGGAGATTCCATCTGGATCTCTGCCACAGATCAGATCCTAATCTAGATCGTTAGATCAGATATTATCGGGAGATCTGGATCTCATCTAGAGATCTGCCACATCACGTGACCAATACCTTATGCCGAGGGAATACTCTGAATGTCTCTGAATGTAAAGGACTAGCCTTAGCCTAGGGTTATGCCTTGTATGGCAACTCGTTCACACGGTCACATGCAACTGGTCATGTGACCAGCGCATCTCGTGTTCAGAAGCTCTCACGGTCACGTGCTGACTGTCGTGTTAGCTAGGAGCGTAACAGGCCTGAATAGGGACTAATGTAGATCTTATGATGTGGGCTGAGGTTTGAGGTAGACTTGACAGTGATTAGCCTAGAACTAAAGAGTGGTGCAAATACAGGATAGCACTAGTACCTCTTAGTAAAGATTGTGTTATGGGACTACCAGAACATGAGATCACTATCACATGACTGGAGCACTGTTGAGCATGTGATGCAAAGGTCACATGACTGGAGCATGTGATTATGTGAACAAGTTGCCTAACAAGAAAGACCCTAGGCTAAGGTCAGCATCCTATTCAG
Organism: Pulveroboletus aff. viridisquamosus; assembly: GCA_038088935.1. Lineage (NCBI taxonomy): Eukaryota > Fungi > Basidiomycota > Agaricomycetes > Boletales > Boletaceae > Pulveroboletus > Pulveroboletus aff. viridisquamosus. The sequence continues at coordinate 11,867 of JBBPJW010000762.1, forward strand.
AGTTCCCACAGGTACAGGTACCAGCCACATGGTATGGCAGATCTCAGATAAGATCCAGGCATAATCCAATGAGATCTATCTAGATTGAGGATTTAATCTATGGCAGAGATCCAGATGCAATCTTCTCAGCCTCAAGGCAACCATGCCCATTAGGCAAGGTAGGCTATGCCTATTCTTCCATTCTACATAGCCTCTTTACCATTCCTTATCCACAAGAACACTGCCTCACTCCTATATCTGATCCATGCTTCCCTCTCACCTATTTAATAGAGCCAGATACACTATTGGTGTTCATAGATAGTGTAGGGTAGGGTAGGCCCCCTGTAGATGGTCCATGCAGGGCCACTGGCAATATATAAGGCAGGGGATGTAGGGCTGGGTTTCCCCAGTCTTACTCTCTTGACCATTACCTGGTTTACACAAGAGATTCTTCTGATCTCCTAGCTGTCCTTAAAAGGGGAATCCTTTCAAGCTCTCACTAGATCCAGGCTCATTTTTTCTCTTTATTACCTAGTTAGGGCCACTAGTCTCCAAAAGCCCACACCATAGATCTAAGACAGCAGTGACCACCAGAGGTAGTTCCTGAGGCCAGAATGGCCAGTGCCACCATTTCAGATTGGAGGCAAGACTAGAATGCTGGGCTAGTTAAGACTCAACAAAGTGCTTGTCAACAAGGTATTGCAAGCAGGACTCCCAATAACAGGTGGCTCAGAGGAAAATGCTTAGAAGGAAGCAAGGTTAAAGCAATGTTAAGGCAGAAGTAGCACAAAGAATATGAATGGAAAGTACACTACTTATATGAGTAAGAGAACTAGATTGAAACTTAGTTGAGTGAGTTATCTAGGTTAACTAAATGTTACTAAGGAATCTGTGTGGAAATAAATGGAATGTGAAAGAAGCAGATAATAAGTTATGTCCACTAACCAAGCAGAAAGTTCTAAAACAAAAAAAGTCTGAAGATTCCAAAATAAAACAAGAGAGTGTCAAAGATATGCAAAGTCTAAAACTAAAACAAGAAAGAGGAAAAGAAATAGACCAATTATAACAATAATGTTCCATCTCTCAACAATGATGGTGCAAATTTTCAGACATGGAAATTCCACATTCAAACCATTCTAGATGTTAGAGGCCTCTGGAGAGTTATCACCAGTGAAGAAAGTAAACCAGACATGGAAACATGTCCTATCAAGTGCCTAGAGTGGCTTGAGAAGAACAAGGAGCCCATGTACAAATTACACTAACCTTAAAGAAAAAACCACTTAGTGAGATACTCTATGCTGCAACAGCACAAATAATCTGGCAAAAGCTAAGCAAGCACTACAAAGGAAAATGAAAATAGTCAATTGTTTATCTGATCAAAGAACTATTCTGCAGTAATCTGTCAGATGACTTCCCTATGGAGATATAGTTAAATTTGATGTGACAAAAGGCAAATATTTGGACAACCCTTGGTCAATCTCTTGACAACTTCCTTGTTGCCATAGCCATGGTAATCTTCCTACCACCTTTCTACTTAATACTCTACACCATCCTTATGTCCACTAGTAACAAGCTATCAACAGACAGTATTATTGCCCAAGTTCTCATTAAAGAATGAACTCAAAAGTCTGTAGTACAAACTGTATTGTTGACCAAGGCCACAATAAAAACTAAGGCAAAGGGTAATGAGACTAAGAAGCAGAAAAAAAAGTGAAAAGAAAAATGCTCTTACTATGATCAACCAGGCCATTTTGTGGCAAAGTGCCAAAAGAAGAAGGCTAATAAGGCATATAAGGATTCTGAAGCCAAGACAAATAAAAAACCTAAGAAAAGAGGTAGTGAGCTAATGGCCCAGATCATTCAAACAGCTATGAGTGACTCTTCACCTGTCCTTCAACTCTTCATGGCACATAAAGATATTCAAATCTTTTGAAAGAAATGGATTATTGATTCTGGGGCATTAGCCCACATAAGCTTACAGTAAAATTGGTTTAAGACATACTGTTCCTTTAGCTCCCTCCAATCCATCATTATTAATAATGGATATTCCATTTATGTATTCAATGTTGGGCATATTGGTCTTGACCTGCAACTTAAAAATGGTCAAGTTAGTAAAATAATACTTTATGACATGTTCTACATATCTGCCCTGGATAACAACCTTGTGTCTGTTTCATGCCTCATCAAGCATGGAATACAAGTGATCTTCAACAACACAGCCTACTATATTAAAGATAGAGATTAGACTATAGGTATAAGATATAAACATAACTTACTTTATGTGCTTAAAGCACTCAACTGCATTGAGGACCAAAGAGCCTACATTATGCACTTTTTCTTGCATCTTCTTGATCCAAATTATCCTTCATCTGTCATGTATCTCACTCTGAAGTGTCCAAGGCTAGCTTTGACATCTGGCACTATCAATTTGGTCATGTGCACCCTAGTGCAGTCCTCAACCTGTACAAAAAAGATATGGTTACAGGAATGGATATCAATAAGTGTTACAGCTCCAGCCTAACACATGGTTACACATGATCATGAGAGTCTTCAGAGCATGTGATCATGTGAACAAGCAGCCTTATAAGGCAAACCCTAGGCTAAGGTCAGAGTCCTATTCAGAGTATTTCTCCACACAGGTTAGGTCATGTGATGTGGCTGGATCTCAGATAAGATCTTAGATCATAGATGCTAATGATATCTCTTCAGAGATTAGGATCTGGATCTGTGGCAGAGATTGATATGATCTCCTTGGCCTCATGGTGGCCATGCCTTTCCACAGGATCTGATATCAGTGCTTCCCTTCCATTCCTCCACATCCTCATGGTGTGGCAGCCTCTCTCCTATCATTCCTTATCCGCAAGGCCACTGCCTTATCCCTTCCATTATGATCCATGCCCCCTCCTCATTATCTATTACTAAGGGTAGGAGCTCCTTACACTATTGGTTTACATAGATAGCATAGATTAGGGTAGGCTCCCTGTACTTGGTCCATGCATGGACCCCAACAATATATAAGGCAGGGAGTGGTGAGCTGAGGAACCTCAGCCTCACTCTCTTGTCTTTTAGCTGAGATTATACAGGAGATCTCTATGATCCTCAGTCCATTCCCAAGAAGGGAATCCACTAAGGCTTTCTAGGGTTTGGCTCAGACTTTCTCTCATCAGCCTAGTTAGGGGCCACTAGCCAAAAGCCCTAGCAGATATTCAAGGACAGGCACTCACCAAGGTGGTTTGAGAACCAAGGCCAGGATGGGTAGTCACCCATTACAATAAGCAAGAGGAGCATACTAATTATTGCAAGCCTTGCCTTGATGGAAAGCAGTACCATGCTATTATCCCTACCAAATCAGACACAAAATCACCTTGAGTTTTTTACTAAATATATTCAGATATTTGTGGATCAATGAAGATAACATCTTGTATCAGACATCACTACTTCATTACATTTATTGATGGCTACTTTCATTAATTAGTGGTTAAGCTGATGAAATCCAAAGCCAAAGCCCTTACCTTGACAAAGGAGTAATTTCATCAGGCAGAAGCTAAAACTGGCAAGCATACTAATCTCCTTTGCACCAATAGAGGTGGGGAATATATATTAAGGAATTTTCAGATGTATTTGAAGAATAAGGGAATGCATCATAAAATAATGAATACTTATATCCCTTAGGAGAATGGAGTGGCTAAGCACATAAACTGCACTATAGTGGAAACAGCTCACATCATGCTAAGTAATGTATGCCTGCCAAATTGTTTTTGGTTAGACACTATACTATACATGATGCACCTTCTAAATCATCTTTCAACACATGTGCTCAAAGATAACCTGACCCTGCATAAGGCCTTCACTGGCAACTAACCATCAGTTGAACACATTCATGTCTTTAGTTGCAAGGTACATGTCCACATATCAGATGCAAATTAGTGCAAACTTAATTCTAAATTAATCAAATGCATTTTTCTGGGTTTTATATTGAACTGTAAAGCTTTTATATGCATGAAATGTCAAAATGGCCAGAATATTGAGTCATGCAATGTTATTTTTGATGAGGGGAATGTACCAGAAACAAATCATGTTATATTTGATGCATCTGACCTGCATGCAAGGAAAGAAAGTGGCTTAACTTCAACTCATTACCTTACTCCAGCAGTTGATAAAGGTAATGTACCTGAAATGTTCTTTAAAGCCATGACCAAGCAGATCAATGATAATGCCAAGGAAGTTGACAATACTGGAGGGTTGATAACAATGGAAGGTAAGGCTAAGGAAAGAAGTGATCAGCATACTATGAGAAGAACTATTAAGCATATCTGTACACTCAAGGCAAAGCCAGAGAGATAAACCTGACATGCACTCCAATAGTTTAATACCTCCACAGTCCAAATGCATCCTCAAAATCTCAGCACTGGTATTTTCATATCTGATTCCCATTCTAACACCTGAGCTGCATAGGTCACAGTAAGTCTGTCAATCATCAAGGTGAGATAATGATGATTATTTCCTGGTAAACCCATACCACAGGGGAAAAAGTTAGACAAACAAGCACCAGCCAGAAACTGCTCAAAACCACTCATCTATGCCAGCTAAGATCAATAATAATGCAACATGCAACATGGGACATCTAGAGAAAGGAGCTCCCATGGTTTGCAAGGTGTTGTACCCAACTCCTGATAGCTGCCTACATACCATGGAGCCATAAACTGCTCAGATGGCAACTCATGGTGTGCTGCAATAGAAGCTGAACTGAAAGCTTTTGAGAATATCAGTCTGTATGAAGAAGTTAATGAATCACCCAACTACAAGATTGTTGACTTGAAATGGGTTTTTAAAATCAAACATGGACCAAACAGTGAGATTGAGCAATATAAGGCCTATTTAGTGGTGAAAGGGTACATGCAGAAGTATGGCCTAGACTATCTTGACACTTTTACACCAGTTACTAAGTTTGCCACCATATGGTCCCTCCTAGCACTTATAGCACAATATAATCTTGAGATTCACCAAGTTGACATCAAATTGGCTTTTTTCAATGGCAAATTGAAGGAAGAGATCTACTTAATATTCTCTTTAGGCTTCTATACTTGCCAAAACAAAGTTTGGCATCTTCTCTATGGCCTCTA